>JADRCD010208495.1:0-48264 GCA_019843815.1 Montemys delectorum | reverse complement strand
AAAAAAAAAAAAAAAAAAACTGAAGATAAGGGGGAGGGGCGTACGATATTACCATAGATGAGAAGTCAACCAGAACCTTCCATGGTGCTTTCTGCTCTGGTTCCCTACGGATACCAGAAGTGCTGGATTCTTAGCTCTCCCATACTGACCATCTGCAATGAACTAGGCCACACGAGGCATGTTGAGGTCATGTGATGCATGCTTTAGAAGGCCACTTGCAATTTTCTCATTGTTTTGCCTATGTCAAGTCACTTAATCCATATAAGTAGCTTATAGGGCATGTGCACTTTGCATTCTAATTAGCAAGTGAAGCAACTGAGACATGGAGAGATTAAGTAATTTATCCCAGGGTCACAAGGTAGTCAGAGCTAGAATTTGGAATGGGTATTCTAGCTCTCTCATAAACACCCCAACATAGCCTTTCTTATTTACTCTAACAGTGTACTCTACAATAACAATAATATTTCTCCAGATAAGAAAACAAAGCTTTGGAGGATAATTTATTGGAGAGACTGATCCAGATTCCTAACTCAGTCCAACTCAATAAATTATTAAGTACTCATTTTGTGGCCCTGTGGTGGGTACTGAGAGAATGGTATTGTTTGCTACGTGTGTTTAGTCATTTTGCTTCTTTCTATTTCTTGTAACTTTGTTACTTCGTACTGAAGTGATAGCATAGGCTTCACTTCACGTGCCTTGAGCATCACATGCCTTCAAGGTTAGCCAGGAATTTCAGCACTGTGCGCATGTTCTGAGAGTCAGCAGAGATTTAGGCAAGCCTGAACAAAGCCAAGGAAGCAGCTGAGCTTCTCCGATGTTTCAGACTCAAGCTCGCTCGGGCAATCATTCACTGCTCCTTGCTCATTCCATTAGCATTTATTGGGCATCAATTAGGTTTTACATTCTTAGTTGGGAGCATAAAACAAGAGGATTCATATATGAATTTGAGATGCTCATGGTTCAGTTAGAGAAGAAAGCAAGCTATTTCAAGTACTATCTTGAGATTTTGGGACACTGATTAAAAGTTTCTGAGATAATAATTGAATGAGACGTTATAGGAACATAATCTGAAGATGCCAGGTGAGTAGTCTCAAATGATAAAAATGTACATTCCTGGTCAAAATGGATAAATCATGTGGTATTTTCTAAACATATACTATATGCTAGGCCTTAGGTCGAAATACATGTTTATTTTAATTTTCACTCAAGAATTCAAGAAGCAGAAAACATATACAGCCCTGGGAAAAGAGTCAGTGTGGAAAGACAGGCGGCAGGAGGCTGGCATATTTAGCTCACAGAACCATGAATTGAACAATGTAGGGGTGGAGCAATAAGGGAGACAAAGACACACACACACACACACACACACACACACACACACACCCAGAAGCATGAGCGCGAGCACATGCACACTGCCACACATGCACACTCACACATACCACCTGAAACCAAAACAAGGCAATAACAGAACAATCAATAATGGGGTTTAGAAGAAGCCTGCTAGACCAGAAAGAAGGCTGGGTCTGAATGTGCAATGGACATCAAACCACTTTGGAAGGTGACCATAACATTTTGGGTACGGGAAAAACAAAGTCCTTTACTGCAGGAGAGATTAAAAAAAGACTAGAAAAAAAGTGGTGAAAGGAGCCGGCTGTCCCGGCAAGGAGAGAGAAATGGTTGATGTGCAGTCCTGGTTCTCCCAAGCCAGGATTGCAGGAAAAGGTGACAGAGCAGGAAGGACAAGGAACCTGGGTTTCCATCTGACTCAAGAGGGTTACCAAAAGTTTCAGGCATCTAGCATTTCTCTACACCCCTAGGGATAAATAAAGGAAGGGAACAATCCATGGAGCAGAGGGGCCAGGATTGGAATGAGACGGAGGTTCTAAAGCCTGCCTGGTAGATGGTGAGGGCCAGATCTGAAGAGATGATGAAGGTAGCTTTCTGGCTCTGAGCCTCAGTGGTAGAAAAGTCCAGGTGTGGAGCAAGTCCTTGGCAGACATTCCATCAGCAGCTCAGGTAAACAGAGCCAGCAGGCATTCCCAGGAAGAGGCAGCTGTGTCCTGAAGGGCTTTTCTCTGACAGGCCTGGAAGCTGCTACGTGATCAGGCTTGAGGCGGGCAGCAGCTGGGGTTTGGGAGGACACAGGCACGTGGAGAGCCTCCTGTGGGGGTGCATTGCTGCAGATGAGACAGCCATGAGAATCAGTTTGTCCTCCTGGCTTCCTTCTCCACCCTTTGCTACAGAGGCTCAGTGCCATAGCAGTTCCAGCTGCAGAAAGATTGATTTCAGAGATGAGGGCTACAGCTTTGAGCTGTGCAGAGGCAGCTGAAAAGGCAAACTGTGTGCCTCTTTGAAGGAAGCCGTTTGTTTAAGGATCCAAACAGATAAATAACTTCAGTAGCAGACAACAGTGATTTGGCTAGAACAATGGATGTCACGGAATTAACATCAAGATAGGCTGAACAGAGCAAAGTAGTAGAGACTTTTTTTTTCCCCAAAGTTCAGTATCTTCCTCTCCAGTCTCAATTACAGGAGATACATTTGTGTACGAAACATTTAGGCAATAATATCTAGGTGTCTTTTGGAGTCTACTGTAACCAAAGAGAAAGAAAAGGCCAGAATTAAAATGCAAAGGGCAAAAAGAAACTGGAGACAAGTCAGCTACAGTGTAAACTTTTCGTTCTCTCTCATAGCAAAACCTGATGGTTGTCTTTGCAAAAAAAAAAAAAAAAGTGTCTGTATCTAGGTCCCTGGCAGTGATTTGCCTCTGGGAGGGCCAGCAATCTATTTAATGACTCCATTGACGTCAATGGCATAACTGAAATACTTACTAACATGCATGATTCCAGCTTTCAGGGGGAGGGGGTGGATGGTGTCTCTTGGCAGTGCGAAAACACGATGTGGAGTCCACGAGGAATGGACTTGGCTCTTTCTGCAAATTCTGAGAGACTAGTTGCTGCTGGTCCCCCAGGTCCTGATTAATATGAGGAAAAACTTTTCCTGCTAAATGAAGAAATTAATTCTGAACAAGGGAAAGCGGCCACTAATAAGCAAGCCCTTATTTTTAGCTGTGTTCGCTCAAGGGAACAGTTTTAACCGTTCTCACTTTAGCTGCCGTCCTAATGATTTTGCAGTTAGCCATCCTTAAATTTAGACATATATGAAATAATTGCAACTCAAGGCAGGCAGTTCAGTGTTCATGTTCTGGGGTAAATGTTTATAAGATGGCTATTTTAGACAAAACAGGCTCTTTCAAACCATTTGGGGAACTATCTTGGGAGTTTCCCAGCTTTTCTGGTATAGTTCTATTTTATGACTTCGTTTTGTAGATAGAGGCTCTTTACATATGGTGTGTAACTGAGCAGATTGTTCCAGCATTTCGGGTTACCCACATCATACCGAACACTGAAGAAAATGCCTGCTATTTTTATATATTACCCGTTTCTTTTTGTAATTTCCTTCGGGTCCTCTTTTGTCCTGAGTGGTCAGGGCCTTTGATAAGATGGTTGATCTTATTTCTGTTTGCCCATGTGTCGTAATCCTGCCTGACCGTTCTTGCTTAATGCAGAAACCAAGCAAAGGTTCAGCTTGTGCTGGCCTCCCTTTCCAGTCAGCTGACATGGATCAGCTTTCAAGCCATAGCCGTGGTCCTCAGAGAGACCTCTGCCCACATACAGCAGTCCCCCTCACATCCCAGCCCTGGCAGTTCTAGACAAGCCTTGACTTTCTGAGTTGTTTAGGGTCAGAGAGCATGTACTGAGCCCCTACTCTATTTCTTGAGCAAAATGTGAGTCTGGCATATCTACTTAGATCTCAGAAATAATCAGAACTAAGTGACGATGAGTGAGGAGTAGTGTGGGGATATAGGCTTCCTGAAAGGGGGTCTCTTCTTCGCTTTATCAGCTGCATAGTCATCCCTTCCAGAGTGGCCCTGAAGCTATGTTGGAAGACATGGCCTACCCAGAGCTTAGAAAAAAACCTTACTTAAGGCTGCTGTTCAGAGAGGTCAGCACATCTTACACTTTACTGGAAGACTTCTGCTTCCTCATCCTATTTCTCCAAATACATTCTTTCCTTGAAATATATTTTAATTGACTCATGTTGAAAATCACTACAGTTAATGCTACAGACACCCAAGCTGAGATAGACGCTGTGTCTGCGGCCGTCTGGCCTGGAGATCTCTGGGCAGCTCTTCAGTTATCTCATCGACATGGTTGGCTGCCATTTTCGATGATCCATCAACTTCTGGATCACTTTTAAAAACAGCTTTATTACAAGTGGTGATGTTCATGATTTGCACCAACGGCTCTTGGTAAATTTTAGACAAAATATTATAATAGAATACCATACTCCACACATTATTTTGGCTAATACAAAATTCTATACATGATATATATTTTTGTAAATCAAGTCATTTATGTGATTCAGAGGTGAGGGTTTCTAAAAAAAATATGTTTCTAATCTTTTTGGGTAGGAAAAAATTCTGTCTGCAAAGGCAGTGATCACTTAGCAATTTATTTTCTCAGTAGGTTTTCTCATGACAGAGTCAAAAGCGTGGTTGAAATGTTTGCACGAGTACAGGATAGAGGGTTTGGGGAAAGCATGGCAGTTGTCACATAACCACACATATGTATACACATTGATTTGTTTCAATTATTTGATTTGTTTTTCCTTTGGGAAATCTTGAGTTTTTAGTCTTCCATGTGGAATATGTCCAGGTGAAAGAATTCAAGTTCCTGCCTTGTTTTAGACTTTCTTTTCTTTTATTCTATTTTTTCCTTTCTTTTTCAGTCATATATATATATATATATCCCAAGAATTCAGAATTCAAAAGAAAGTGATGCTGTTATCCAAGTTGGGCTGCTCCTTAACCTCAGGATTTTTAACACAGTCACGAAGAATCACTGTGACCTCCCAAACCTGCCTGCTCAGGCTTCAGTACTGCTCTCTGTGGATTTAGCCTTCCATTTTTGAATAGTGGCTTTCCTACTTTGTCAGCAAAATGTCACCTTCTTAGGCTTTATTCTTTCTTATTCAAAACTGCATGAACATGGCATACATAAGCCCCCAAACCTTCTAATTTCAGTACAGTAAGTGATAAAGATTATGAAGGAAAAACAGAAGCACAGAAGCAAATACTCTATTCAGATGCAGAGCTGTTGGCTTATATTTACGTTTTACCTTTATGAGTGCTTTCCTTCAAATAAAGTCCAACCTTGATGTAGTTGTGGCTAGTTTGGCATTTACTCTGTTCCTGCCATGTAGACATAATTTACCACACTATAAAGACAAAGAGATGAGAAAGACGCAGTCTCTGCCCTCAGGAGTCCAGGTTCCAGTGAGACAGACACACCACTGGGGAACCATAGCGCACCCCAGAACTAAATCCTTGAAAAAATAGGAACAATCGTGCTAAATAGAAAAAAGAAAAAAAAAAAAAACAGTTGTCATTGGAAAGAAAAGACTTTCCTGTTGAGCTCTAAGAGCTGAGAATCTAGTCCAGCAGAGAGAAAAGCTGGCTCAGATTGAGAGATTTTGTCACCCAGTGTCTCACTATAAGTATAGGAACCTCACCTGGATTGGAAAAATTCATTGGAATTGAAGAATCACATTTAATTTATATGAATGAAGAAGCAGCAGAAGAAGAGGGAGTAGAAGAGGAAGAGGAGTATGAGGAGAAGAAAAACTAGGAGGAAGAAAAGTAGGGGAGGAGAAGAGGATGGGGAGAGGAGAACAAGGGGGTGGAGGAACAAGGAGAGAAAGATGCTGCAGGGAGCCATCTTTTGCCATCTGGCTTCTCTTGTTTACTTCCATTGTTGAATATGTTCAAACTATTATCTTGTACTTTTTTCCTCTTTAGGTTTATTTACTTATTATGTATACAGCATCCTGCCTGCATGTATGCCAGCAGGCCAGAGAGTGCACCAGATCCCATTACAGATGGTGGTGAGCCACCATGTGGTTGCTGGGAATTGAACTCAGAACTCCTGCAAGAGCAGACAGTATGCTCTTCAACTCTGAGCTGTCTCTCCAGGCAGAGTCTTGTACTTCTTACACCTTTTATTTCTATCAAAATGTAGGAATTCAAATTCAATACTTCTAAATGCACACTTGATTTTCTTTCATAAATTTTCAATAAACACCTATGTTTTAAAGCAGTGCTCTAGTGCTCCATGCTGTTCGCTCAAAGCCATGTATTTTTCATTCCCCTTTAAAGTTTCTATTTAAACACGCCTCTTTGTCATATGCTGATAAATATTAAAATAACAGGAAAAATCTGCTCGACTTATTTTAGCTGATGATAAGGACAAAACACGGGATGTGTGTCTCCTCTCTCCTCTTCTGGCTGTGGTTTACCGTTGAGAAGATTCCGAAACCAGTAATTACGTAATAATTGGTACCACCACAGTCTCTGCCCAGAGAAAACCCAGGAGTGTTGTAGTTTGCCACAAAGACAGACAAAAACAAATTGCCTTAAGACACATTCTTACTTCTTTGCTCCATTGTTTCAAAGGCACTTAAGAAAGCTCCAGTTGCCAAAGCTGTAGTCAATGTGCCAATAATCATAAAACATTTTTCAAACTGTTTCTGCTAATGAGTTAATTTATAGCACCCTAAGTGCCATACACCCTCCTGGTATATGTCCATATTTATTACAAGAAACAGGATATGTGTTCTAAATATTCAAATTTGTATCAGAAACCTGTTGGTAGAATTGGCAAACAAAGCTATCTCGTGGGCAGGCCAATAAGAAGAAACAACAGGCGGTTCAGAACAGCTCCTTTGATCTCCTCAGCATCTAGCACAGCTACACGCTAAGACGCTAACTCTGTTTCTTTTTATACCTAACGGAAGTGGCCCATCAGCATGCTGAGGTTTTGAAGTCTGTGGGCAGAACACTGTTTCCTTCTTTCTAGCTCATATCACAGGGCTCTGGTGTACAGTCACCTTGCTTCATGTCTCTCTTTCACCTTTTTTCTACATCTTTTTCCTTCTAAAAGTTTTAAAAGCCTATTCCGTGAGTGCTACAGAAGCCGACGAGCAAATGGAATGCACTGCCTTTGTTCCCTTCATTCAGAAGTTAGTAATTTATGACACTTCTGAGACCCTTGTGCCGTCATACTAACAGAGCACAACATCCGAGGAGGAAGTACCCGAGTGTGGAGGAAGGGGCTAGCACTGTTAGAAATCAGGGGACCATGCCGAGTGGATCTTCATTTCTAGTGGTGTCTTGCTGAGCTCCCCTGCTATAAGAATGGGACAGGTTCAAGGGAGTGGATGGAATTCATGGACTTCAACAAAGTCACCTAAGTGGTTGCTTGTGACATATACACATTGGAAATAGCTCTCTGGTGTTCCTCCACGGAGGCCCCTTCTTCTCAGTGGACTTCGATACACAGGAAGAGCAGATGCTCGCAATTGAAAGATGAGAGGAACGAAGCTGGACAACCTCCAAGAGAAATGCTTTGTGACCTGGAAAAAGCCTTTGGTTTCACACCTGGCTAGGATGCAGAGCAACTTATAGCTAGAGTTGATGCTAAGAGGAAACCCTTTAGTGTGCCTTGGGGACCTTGGGCTAATGTGGGCACTCTGTGGGGTATGTTTGAGGTTAGCACTCCTGGAGTTCATTGGGGTCAGCAAACTAAGGTCAAGTTGCACTCCTGACATACAGCTGCTGCCTCCTCTTCTGGAAGCGACAGGACCACTCATTTAATTGTGAAGCCCTAGGCGCACAGTGGGTACTTTATTTCGAAGTATTTTTAGTTGGGCTTCACTTAGGGTGAAGGTACACTGTTGAAAAAAGGTTACCAAGTGACATGCTTCTGAGGGGCATAGTGTGCATGTAAAGGCACAATGATAGTCTCTCGAATCATTGCTTTGGAATGCAGAGATGGATCTCCTGGAGGAGGCCTACCTTGCAGGCTGACTCTGGCGACTGGAGCCTGACTAGCCGCTGGCGACCTCCTGTGGAGAAGCAGAAAAAGGGGCTGAGTATGCATTGAAAAGCCCCCACCCCCTTTCCATGATCCCTGATGCCCCAGGAGATTTCCAAGGCTTAATGAGCTATCCAGTGACATAAGGCTATCACCGGAAGGCAGGCTCCTGGAACATGGGTAGATGATTACAATTTTCTCACATCCAGATGGCCTGGAATTTCCCTCCGCACGGCATCAGGATGCAGCAACTCCCCAGGAAGGAAGTTGTTTGCCTCAGGTCCCTTGCCAGCCCCTCCATTACAGGTTTTCTGGAAGAGCCTCTCAGAAAAAGACAGTTGCTTCGGTCTCAGTTCAGAAGTCAGCATGGATCCCAGTTCTTTAAGGACAGAGAGTCACAGCCGGAGGGATACTTAGAGATGTACCTTATTTTGCACCTCAGGAAACTGAGATGTTTGAGAGGACAACTCATTTGCCAAAAGCCACACACAGCAAGTAGCCCACAGTGATCTGGGCTGCTTAACTAGATGCACTGGCTTTTCATGGAGAAATGAGGGTGCTATTTTTCACCATGTGTTCATATCAAGAGTCAAATGAAGCCAACCAACCCACCAACCCATATTCTACAAAGAGTGCAACGTCTCTTATTTGTGTGTTTGTGGTATAATCTTTGTGTGTACATATGTGCACATGTGTGCACATGTGTTTGTCCATGTAGTTATGGGTGGAGGCAGGGTCTCTCACTGAAGCTGGAACTTGTCTTTCTGGCTAGACTGACTGAATAGCAAGTCTCTAGAATCTGTCTCTGCCCCTCAGGGCTAGAGCTAGGAGAAAGTGCTATCTCATAGGCTTTTCATACTAACTTTTCTTTCTTGTTTCCTGTCATCCCCCCAGCCATTTGCTGGTCTCATCATCCTTCTGGTGCTTGGCAGAATTTCTCCATCAGATTCTCGAAGATTCACAGTGTATTGCTGGAGGCCCTCTCTGTGCAAGTATACGACAGTGACCTCTAACTTCAGAGGGCATCAGAGTAATCTACAAGATGTATTAGAATATTTTGCTCCGGCCTGCCTCTGGTCTTCCGATTTAGTAGACCAGAAGCAGCCCTGTCTCTGGGATTTCAAAGCAGTGACCTGCAGTCAGCATTGGCTCTGAGGTCCCATACAGTGGCCTGCAGTGGAGAGAGGGGCCTGTATTTCTATCAAGCTCTCAGATGCTACCAACACTGATGGTCTCAGATGCCCCTTCAGAAGCCCGGACAGTAGTCTGTCCCACTGTTCCACACAGGATGTTGTTGATGATTAAGAAAGAGTTGTAGGCCAATAGTTCCAAGTATAAGTGTTCTGACATTAGTGACAATATCCTAAAGACAGACAGACACTTGTGCCTATCTCTTTGACTATTAGACTATTGAGACAATGGAGCACCCCCCCCCCCCCCAATTAGGATTTTTCCCCAGAGGAAAGAGAAGAAGAGATCCACACAGTGCGGAGGACTTGTCAGACCTGGAGTTGAGATGGATGGATCAACCATAGGCAGTACCACAGCTTGAGCAGAACTCTTTAGATATGGGCCCCACGTGCCTTCTATTTAACCCAACATTCCGGTCTGGAGCCTGAAGATGGTCTTGTGTATGTGTGAGGGAGGAGGGTGCCACTGAATTGCTTCCCGGTGCTGCTCTATTGAATAAATCTTCATTTTCTGGGGCCCCCTTTAAATCACTTGTCCCTTTAATTGGTGTCTTGTGAATGTATAGCATGCTACTCAGCCAGGGCCCAGGCTTTGGTTCTAATAAGCTCTGGTAACATAAGCAAACATTAGACTCACTCGGGAGGTATTTCATAAATACCTTTCCCACCTCTGAAGAGTCCATTTTCATATGTCTGGTGCAGTGCCTCTGGATTTGCATTTTAAAGTCCTCTTTGGATCCCCATGCACAGGCAGGTCTGAGGGAGAGGCCAGATTCGAAATGATGGAGAAAAGCATGCAAAACCTTTGCTGAGGAAGCCTCGGCTAGCTGGGCGGCCACAGTCATGACTTTTCTCCAGATACCACCTTTCCCTGGGGATAAGAGAACCTCTATGCAGTGCTTTTTACGTAGCGGCAAGTCCATGCCCAGGTTCCACTGCTACCACCAATGGCCCTACTGGGTGATGCTGAGCAATATTTTCTTTGGCATCTGATTTTCATGTGTGATGGGGTAGGGGAATCCTCATGCCCAGATTGCTGTTCTCTGTTGGACACCATGCTTGACATTTCTTAGTTCCCTGGGGAGTGCTATCGTTTCACTTTAGAGATCAGGAGAGTGGAGAAACACGCTACAGCACGCGTGGTGGTTTCCAACTGGCAGGGAAGCATTCAAAGCCATGTCGTTCTGAAGCCAAAGTGCTGAACACTCCCGCACTAGTCATGAGAGCTGGGGGCTTTGTTCGTTTGTTTTGTTGGTTGTTGTTTCGGGGGAAATGGAAGGGTTCCAATTCCAAACTCCCCAGCCTGGCACACAAAGCCTCTTCAGCTTTCTGTCCTCACCATACATCTCTAGTTTAACGCTAGACTTCCTCTGGGCCTGGCAGTTCATCTCAGACCACAGACTGGCTGTGTGCTCCTGCATTTCATACTTCTCCCTTGCTGAACCCCAAGATTATAATTAAAATATGAATGGTCTAATTAGGGTTTGATACATAACTCCCTAGATTAAAGGTAAACTTCATGTAGGCAAGGGAAGGCTTGTTCCCTCCTGAGTCCTAGGATGTTACTCGAGAAAGCCTTCATAGGCCGAGGGCACAGTAACCCTCACTGAGTGGCATGCTAGATCAACAGATGCATGAAAACTTGATGTCCACTTTGCTCAGCCCCGGTGGGTCTCTTCCTTTGCTTTGAACTCAGTCTGCTCCTCCCTTGCCGATGCTCAGGACATCCTTTGGTTGGGAGAACTCTCCGGACACTAAACATCACATACCTTTGAAGATTACAAATCTTCTTCAAAAGACACTATATTCCTAATGGAAAATAGTCCCTCCTCTCTCTAATCCCTCATGGTGCCTTGGTGCTCTCTCTGTCTTGGTTCGTAGGGTGTCTGCTGTGCATGGTCTCTCTTGTGGCTGTGACTTTGTGGCCATGTGTCTTGGAGGCTGACTCTTTTGTATAACTTAGGACTGTATTGGGACCATCCTGCACTTATGCTGGAATGTAGTTCCCTACACTTACTCTACTGTTGTACTGTAGTTTGACTCCCATCTTCCTGTCTGTTCCCTCAGCACCATTGTAAGGAATGTAAGAGAAGATGGGGTCTCATTCCTAGTTGTACCCCTGCAGTCTGGCTCAGCATTCAGAGTGATGAACAACTCTCTACATATCTAATGGGTTCACAGCACCTTTGAACTTTTGTCCTATGCTGCTTCCCGAGTTCCCCAGGAGGCTTTTGTGAAAGAAGATCTCAAACCAGGACCTCTTAAATGTTAGAAATGCCTACTTTCTCAGTCACGACTCATATCATCTAATTCTTTCCACAATTTCTTGTACATTCTTTTGTCTTGGAAGTTATTTTGTGAAAGCATAGCTTTTATTTAAAGTCGTTCATTCAGATAAGTATTCCTGTATGGGAGGAAAGACAAGGGCCATGATTGCTTAGTTTATCACTTCTTCTTGATAAGTGCTCCAGAAAGGAGACTCTGTACACTTTAAGGAATAGATGGCTTCTGAAAACCACACTATTGTTGGTAAGACATGGGACTGCCAGCCAGAAAACTCATGGGCCCAAGGGGAAAGAAACAATATCTGCTGCCTGGTTTCAAGCAGTCTCTAACTTATAAAAGAGTGACTACAAGTTCTTTACCTGATTGCTGAAGATGTTGATAGGAACAGGGAAAGTTTGTGGCCACAGTAGTTAATGCTTTCAGCCTGAATTGTTTGTGTAATGGAAAAAGAACTGGGCTACAACAGAAGCCAAGAATCTTAACCCCAATCAGACTCTGGCACCTTCCAGGTATGTAGCCCCTGGTAACTCATCGAACCTCAGTTTCTTTCTCACTTGGGGCAAGCAGGCAATAACTACTATTTCCTGATGATTTACAGTGTGTGAGGTCCTGTGTGAGGGGCTCACATATATTTCCTCTCTTTCTCTGAGGGAATTTGGCTAGATATTTTCCATATCTGAGTGTTCAAGATTTTATGATTCTCAGCTAATTTAAATCCCATGCCAAAATATACAAATCTCTGAAAGACATTCCAGGTATACACTAAAGAAGATGGCTATTAATTTTGAATGAATATGTACATTCTGATCAAATTATACTTTTGAAGAATTGTGAATGCAAAGATGACGTAATTCTCTTGTATGACACTTTATATGCCACACATATCACTCATTGTTGCTGGATGATGGAAGAGGCCATCTTGGGTACTGGGTGGTGAGTACTCTCTACAGTACCATCGGTCTTTTAAAAGCCATCAGGTACTTTAAGAAAATGTCTCCGATTAAAAACCCCAAATGAAAGCTACAGTTTTCAAAATTAACTCCTGGGACAACAGAAGTGTAGGTTTTTATTTGCAGCCAAGAAATACAGGCCTGGTCCCTCATTTCATTAAGGTGAAAGGAAACCTCCTCAGCAGAAATTTTAAGATTTTACCCTTTGGGTGGCAAAGCTCCGGCAGACAATGGGCTGCTTTATACAGAGCAAAGAGCCAAAAGATAAAAGAAACCGTAAGTTAGGAGAAGTATAGCTCTGTGTGGGAGTTCCTTTTCACATAATAAACCACACTAGCCAGATGTCTCATGAAAACCACTCCAAGGACATAATTACTGCTTAAATGCTACATTCAAGACAGGGAGTGGTACCCTGGAACCCACGTTAAATATCCCAGAAAGCAACTTCTAAATTCCATGGATCTTACAGCTCCAATTGTTAACATAAGTTAATGCATGTGGGTGGGAGGGGGAAGGCTCTCTGTATGCCGAGTGCACCCATGGTAGACAATCTTATCTTCTGCTTTCTTTTCTTATTTATTAGTGCGCACTGACTACATAGCAGTAGAGTGGAGTGTGTCAGTGGACCCTCAGCTTTCCCAACCTACCCTTACCATACTGGTCCATTTGTGGCTTAAGTCCAAAACACAGGTCTTAGCCAGCACCTCACAGAAGTACTCTCAGCCCCTTTTGGAGAAACGCTAGAGGATCTGCCTTTGCTGAAGTTTTTGCCCTTTGACGCTGATTATAGAGATACTTGAGATCAAGCTGAAGGTAGTAAGCTCAGACCTGTATCCCCAGTGCTTCAGTAGCTGAGAAAGGAAGATTGCTCGGAGGTCAAGACCAGCCTGAGCCACACAGTGAGTTAGTGAGTTCCAGGTCATCTGGGGCGACAGAGGGAAACCCTGTCTCAAAACAAGATAACCAAAAAGTCTAAAAATAAATGGCAAGACTAACTCTGTAAAGCACACGTATGGATTTGCAGAAGATCAATCAGTAGAGGGTGAGGGCTAGCTGCTGAAGACATACTCTCTTTTATAAATATTATGGCTTATCTTGGACAAATGTGACCCAAGGGGTAAGGGTTTGAGAGACGGTTCTCAGTCTAAGAGTGATAATGCCTCTAGGTCCATTCCGTGTATGATACTTAGGGTCTTACGAAACTTGATTCCCCAGAGCTTTGTGTAATCCAGAACACACAGCTCTGTGAAGACCCACTTCTTAAGAAAGCAGCTTCCATGTATTAATTACCAGGCTTAGGCTGTCTCTAAGCCTACTGATCGAGGAGGAACACCCACACCCACATTAACAAATAACATTGAAAATATCATGTATGCTTGGTCTACTTGGATCAGGGTAACATAGCAGTTTGGTCTCAGGGATGGTTATACTAAAGAAGTTTCTGAAATTTACCCCTCACCTCTTCCTTGTCCCACCTGTAATGTTCTGACCTGGGACTTCATTCCTAAAGAGACTGGCTTAGTTAGTTAATGTTTGCTTTTAGCTTTGCTGATTGTCCCCTGTTTCGTCCGTTGCTCCTACATAGACATTCAAGCCATCCGAGGGCTTTTCTCTGCAACCAGGAGGAGTCAACGGGTGTCATGAGTAAGAGGAGCACAGCAATGGTGTCCGGATGCTGTGGTCAAGTAGAACAGCTGCTCACTAGAAGCTGTGTGGTAGATCGTACTCAGGTCATTTAATCTCAGCCTTGACTCCTTATCTGTAAAGCGGAAGTAATAGTATCTGTCACGGCTATTGCTTGTGGCGATCATTGCTGAGATAATTGATATGAAAACCCTTCTAGGTTCGGTAAGATGAATGATCAGTTATCATAGCTCACAGTTACTATACTATACGCCAGTTGAGTGCTTTCTGAATATTAATTCACTAAATCCCCATACAACCTTATCTTATGGTTTAGGAAACCAAGACCCAGAAAAGATAATTAACTTGCTCATGTATATGATTTCCAAGCAGAATGAATCCAAGAAGATTCCAGAACTGAATGTTGTGGCCAATATGAATAGTCTCAGAAGCCAATTTACACGGAGAACAACGTGCCAGGGTAAGCAAGTTTCTAAATTTCCAAGAAGTTTTCTAAATAATTAGTGATCTATCTTTCAATAGTTCTTCATTCAGAAACACTCTCCTCCCCCCACACACGGCCCACCCCCACACACATGTAAGAATTGGGCAAAGAATCATAAAGACAGTGTGCTAGGTCATTAACAATGCTTTTGGGTCAAATTGAGAGCACTCAGGTAGGCTTAGCAGGGTCAGAAAAGCCCACTAAGGAAGATGACAGTCAACCTAAAAGATGTCAGAATATGGCTAATCTGACACTGACAGGTATAAAGAGACAGTCTAGGCAGAGTGAGTCCCCAATCAGTGTAGAGAGGAATAGACAGAAAACTCCCGGGTCCCAGTTGCTCCAGTCCATGTGGCCAGAGACATGATCTGACTGCTTACTGATTAATCACCAGCACTTCCTGTTAGCACATAAGCCACAAAGAGACAGAGACCTTGTCTGTGTGGACCACTATCAGATTATCAGTGTTTGATATAAAGTGAATGGCCAGTAAGTTTTTGTGCAATTAGGTACATGCAGGTATGGATGAATAGTATGTATAAAATAAATATTCAAGGGACAGATTAATAAGTGAATAAACAGGAAGCAAAGCTTCAAACCCAAGCCCCTAGGTTCCATGTATTGGCTGGGTGTACCCGAGTGTTGAAGGTGTCAGATTTGCTTTTCTGTTTATGTTTCAGATTATGGAATATCTTAATATGCATGGTGAGAAATCTCAGGGAAAAGGATCAAGGCTGAATAGAAAATTCATTTGTTTCACATGCACGTTCCACAAATAACCCAATGGTGATCTTATAATGCAACTATGTGCAAGCTATCACCCGAGGCCAGACGTGGATCTCCATTCTTGGCATCATATCAGAGTTCAGAAAATCTGAATTTTGGAATTTTTGATAGGAATGCTCAACTTTTGCTTTTATTTTTCTAACTATATTACAACCAATGTGTCATCATGTTAACTTAATCTGGGTTGTAAGGCATCTTAGATACAATGTATAAGCATCTACTCTTCATCCCAAAGAGTGGTCCACTGCAATGTGCTAGCCAGACATGGGCCTGATCACACAAGTAGTGTGTAAGATAATGTTCTCTGGTGGGAGCCTGCAGAACAGTGGAGAGACCAGGATAGGAGAGATGCCACAGGAGTGTGCAACTTCCTCTTGCAAGGAGACTTACTGAAGAACAAACCACAGGACAGTGAGAGGAGAGTAATTGTTCAATTAGGCTCTACCTGTGCTTCATATCACCTGCTTCACGAGAATCCGGATGAAGTCAAACAAATGATGGATGGACTACTTAACAAAGACTGAATATGGATAATGCCGTGGTAACTACCAACTGAATAGCAAGAGAATCAAGCCACAGATCCAATGTTCCTCTAACCCACGGTACATTCGCAAACTAGTTGCCAGGTTCCTGAGCACCCAAGATTTCCTTCTCTAAAACAGAGGTTGAATGCATAGGTTTGCAACCCTCTTCCTAACCCTTGCCAGGATCACGGATTCTCCTCTAAGGCTATGATAATCTTTGAAACACAAGTGAACTTCTTAACTTCTTAGCCCTTAGACTGTATGTTTCCAGATGGGTTGTGTGTTGTGACTTAGCTTATGGGGCTGGTTTCTAGGTAATGTTTGTGTCCAGTGCCCTTCAATGTCCTGTGCTTTTACGTGTGTGGGGGAGGGGGGCACTGAAATCCTGCAAAACAATGAGGCTTACTTGTTCGGAGCTCCATGAAGGTGTGTCAGCAGGGTGAAGTTGTTTCTTACACTTCGCAAGCTGGCAAGAACCTGTAAGGAGAATGTTTGAAAACTGGTTACGGCCAAAGGACGAGATTTAAAATCCCACCAGTGATGAAGTTCAGGTGAGCATGATACCTACATACCTGGGCAAAAGGAGTGACAATCAGGTCATCGCCGTGTCTGGTGAGAAGAGAGAAAGAAGCAGAAGAGATCAATGTCAACTGGGACACACGTGCTACACTAAGTTTGTCAGTGTTAGTGACCTACTTGTTCTGGGAGGAAGGCAGGAGCCCATGAACCTGAAGAAGAAAAACAGCACCCAGCTCGTGACTCCCAGCCTTACTGTGTGATTCTAAAAGCTTTGGCAAGTAAGCATGTGTCCTCGGGGCGTATGGTTCCACTAAATGGCAAGCCCAGATTCCTATAATTCATACTGACTTGTGGATTTGACTTGCCTGAGCCAGGAAACTCAAAGGGAGGGCTGCCCATAGGCACACTGCACACTGGAAAAAATGCTATAACAGTCTGGATAAAGGGTAACTGGATTTCCTGGCTTTTGTTGATTTGAACCACAGCTTTAATACCATTTAAACACAGATTTCTGTCTGGGAATTCCATTACTTTTTGTTTTTAATATACTCCCCCCCTTTTTTTTTTCTTAAAGTACCCAAGGAAAAAATTTTAATGGGAATGTGCAGACTGAGCCTCCTAAGCAGTAACAGTTGACAATCATCTGGTCCCAAAGACCTAATTATGCTCTGCCTCCTGTTTCATCAGTCTGCGCTTGGGACCAGTGAAACTGTGTTTGCAGCAATGCACTTTCCGTGCGCTGGCATCTGCTCCCTTCATCTGCTAAAGACTGCCTTCAGCAAGCTCTCAGCTGAAGGTTTGGGAAACCGCCTTGGCCAACCATCACCAAATTAGGTTAATTTGCTGGCACCCTGTGAATCAGCAACATGGAAGCTGAGGGCAGCGAGCGCTCCTCCTTGTCTGGCCTACCTCCTCTATCCTCTATCATCACACCAAAGGTGGCCTTTCGTTCAGGGTCAGGCGAGAGTATCCTGCAATAATTAAGCACCTGCGGGGTACCAGAAACCACGTGAAGTTGGGTTTCAGAGCTGCAGAGCACGTGTGTCCCTGTCTACCCTTCTCTGATGTGGGCTTTAGCAAGGTGCCTCCTTAATGTGGCAGTTTGGTACCCTTGGAGTCAGACACTCTCTGAAACTTTTCGCAGGCCCAGTTTGAAGAGTGATAAGAACAAGAAAAGGAACTGGCAGGCGGTAAGCATTCTTTATGTGCTTGGCCTTTGTGTGCGCTGGCTCTTTTACTATTGGCCATGCAGCTGTGAGGCAAGCACGTTGCAGATGCTAGCAAGCCAGTAGCCACTAGCTATCCAGCACATAGCTGGTAAGTGGAAGACCTAGGCCTCTTTGCTCCCCCAGATCTGTGCTTTAGACATGATACTTGTGATCTTACGATGGCATATGATGACGCAGTTGACAAATTAAATTATGCAGGAGCCATGATCTCACAAATAAAAATGTAAAAAAGGAGGTAAAAAAAAAATAACACACAGACACAGAAAGAAATACACACAGTAGGTACTGAATGGGAGTATGAGTGGGATTCTGAATAACAAAAGAGAGATTAACTCTAGGTTAGTGGAAGTAAGAAGGGCTTGGCTGAGCCAGTAGTGTCTGAGATGGGCTTTTAGGAACAGGGACATATTCGGTAAGAAGGCAGAAATGATACATGATACTAACAAGATAAATGGTAATGGCAGAGGATTTCACATGGGAAAACAGTGAATAAAATCATTGGTGGCTATTAGAAAACATTTACTATAGGCATGTGGAGAGAATAAGGTTGAAAGGTCCCCCTACCTGAGATGTGCAGGACATAGCCCGTGATGTTGTGGTTAACCCCACAGGACCAGGTATGGCAGGGAGGGGTTTCAGTGAAATGGGGGGTGAGATAGACAAGCCAAAAATGTTTTGTTTTGTTTTGTTTTAAAAAAAAGCAAAATGCTGTGGGTGCTAAGGGGCAAGATTTCAGGGAGAGCCCCGGGAGGAGCCGTGAGAGTGTTACTGGCAATGAGAAAGAGGAGGTGCAGCCAAGAAGGGAACAGGAAATGATGCATCGAAGAGACGCCAGGGATCTTGTTAGAATTCAGCATTTAGTATTTTCATTTTTTTTTTTAAAATGAGCATCTGAGAAAATAGTCATGAATAGAAAAAAAAAGTGCAGAGGACTTGGGAATTGTCATGGGACCCATGGAGCTTTCGGATACATCTTGAGTTTAAGGTGATCAGGGACATCCAGGTGACATTATGGATCAGGATGGTGGTGTTAACAAGGACTCAATACCACAGGGTTAGGTTTCGCTAAGGCAGCAGGGAGAGCCATGATAGTGGTTGGGGATGGCTTTGTTCATGGCCGTATCTGTAGTTAAAGAGGCCACAGGAGAGGGGTTCAGAAAGGGGCCAAAAGGAGAGAGAATAAAAATGAAGTCAGAAATGTTAGAAATGGCATGTGGTAACTTGCACCCCAACTGCCTGCGTTTTCGTATGGCAAATATCCAGATGGGTGAAAGATCTTCCTGTCCAGATCTTTGAGATAAACCTGACATAGTTCATAACACGCAAGGGTGAGTTGGAGCACAGGGAAATTGATTTTGAGTTAAGCAGATCTTCAGTGGCTCCTGGGTTTCTGGTGTTTAAATATTGAAGGGAAGTCAAGTCATTTAGGGAGACAGACATCCCACTATATGCTGAGTTGGGTGTCAAATCATCCAGGAAGATCCAGACACATCAACTCACATAGAACTGATGCTGGTCAAGGGATCTGGAAAGGGAGTAAGATTATAGAAACTAACAAAGAGGGCACGAACCACAGCACAGCATCAGCAAAGCTTTCCCAGGGAACTTACTTTTGGAGTTGGGACAGCAGGATATTCAGAAACTTTGGGGGGGGGGGGGGGGGGAGAAGGCGGATTGGCATATTGCCTGCACTGGCTCTGTAAGATCATTTGAGTGACTAACCTAATGCTGTAGGTCAAATAGTAGCCAATAGAGATATGAGCAGATTTAGAACAAGTATCAAGGAAGAAACTAAATAAAATGAAACAAAAAATTTCTAGATTACAGGACTATTTTGAAGTCATAATACGTTATTTTACAAGTTAAGAATATTCTTCAATTGCAATAGAAAAAAATATTTGACTATGGAAACTGATTTATTTATTTATTTATTTATTTATTTATTTATTTTCCCAGCTCATTAGACAAAGCAGTTTATGCTGTTCAACAACAAAGTGGACTATTCAGAACTGTTACACAAGCACCCTCTAGTGACAGAATTGGAACATTACACTTTTACGAACTAACTTGACTCCCAAGTATGGAACAACTTGCAATTGGATCTTGGCATTGAATGTGTAGGTCATGTCTTAACCATGAAACGGCTTTTTAAAATGCAGTAAAAGATGCTGACTCTTACCACTAGACTCTGAGTTTTATTAACTGACTCCACATTTCTCTGTTTCTTTACTATATGTGGAGTTGCCATGCGCTAATGAGTTGCCTTCAGCCTGTCTTCTACAGATTAGAACTGTGGTCATTGGAAGTACACATCCTGCCTCTGGCCAGTGTTGCCTTGTTTCTAAGATAGGATTACCACCTGTGAGCGTTAAGCAAGCTGTGTCTTAACTTCTTCATCTGCAAATGGGGGTTCTGTGAGAAATGTGGTAGGCCTCAGTAGAGGGTCTTTATTATGGTAATTAGGCAGTTGCCTGTCTGTCTTCTGCCAGGTAATAGCCTCTTTAAGAGGCCCTGCTGTGGCCCTGCTGCAGCCTGTAGAACTTACTTTCTATTGTATAGTGCAGTCAAACAAAAGACTTTTTGTGGGCCTTGCTGTGTGTAACCGAAGGAAGAGCCTAATTGTTAAGGAACGATGCACTCATCTAGCGTGTTGTTGGCTAGGTGGAAAGCTCCCCTCTGCCTCACCCCTCAAATATCCACTAAGCCCTGTCAGGCAATTTGCAAATATTTATTAATCGCCCATCAAGCCTTCACCGCTGTCAGTCCTCGTTCTTGGGATTCTATGCCTAGAAGGCCACGGCTGTCCCCCCCCCCCCCAGCTGCTTATTTAGATGTGTTCACGCTTCAGCTCCTGAGCTGGTTTTCAAACCAGATGCCTCTTGATGCTCTCTCTCTCTCCCTACAGGACTTTTTGGAACCCTGCTTGCCTGCAGCATGCGGAAAAACAACTCCTAGGCTTCTGTTGCCTCACCAGCCTCAGCCCTCACTCTGTCCTCTGGCTAGAAAGCTGGTCAGAGCAGCCTTCTCCCCTGCACACCACCATCCTGCCTTCCTATCCTTTCCCCCTCAGCTGGACCTCCTCCAATAGGCCCTTCGCCTAGCCTAGCCAGGCGTTCCAAAGTGTTGTACAAGTGTCTCTAGTGGTTGCCTTTGTTTCTGGAGGTAGTAATGTTGCTGATGATGAAGGCACAGAAAGTGTCTTATTTATTAGCAAAATGCTTACATTTAAGTAAATATTCACTAAAAGAAAGCCTGAACATGAGTCACATTAATAGCTGGAAAGGTGGGCCATATCATTGATTAATACGCTTATCTAGGGCCTTGCTTAGTTTAAATCCTGGGTCTTTAGATTTTATGGCTGTCTTAACTTTTGGGGATCAAGCCTGCCTTCTTATTCCATGTCCCATGTTTTCATCTTTAACTGAACGAACAAGATAAAACAAAACTGTGTTCCTACCACACTGAGGCTACGGAGACTAAATGAATGGACATACGTAAAGCACATTTGCACACGGCATACCAGCAATGCTTCATCAATGTATGGCTTTCCTTACAGATAATTTAGACCATACGGGAGATCCCATATCTTAACAGCCATGGCTATCAACTGAAACAGCTGTGGCTCTAACTTGAGTCTTTGATACCCCATTGTACTTTTCGGTCATCCATCAATAAACAGGTCTTAAATTTAAGGGGCCTACTACTTCTACTTTTTATCCTGAATTTTAGGTCTTATTTCATTCTAGAACACACATAGGCTTTTGTACGCGGTGGCTTTTGAAAGGTCCCTGTCTGAGCCTTTGCACGCAGGATGATCAGATGAGGAAAATATGGCACCTCCTCCCCTGTGACTCTGCAGGTGGGCTGTTGGAACTCATCGTGGAGAGCAAATTTCTGCCATAGTTTTCTGGAAGAAAAACCACCCCTGCTAATTTCCAGTTATTTGTGTTTCCACTGAAAAACCTCTACCAAAATATGTGAAGGCGTTTGTTCAGAAATGATTCCAGCCCAGGAACAGAGGAGAGCCCAACAGATCTCCACATTCGGGAACACAGCTGCACTGGCCTTTGGGGATCCAAGAAAACTTAGTTCTCTCTTACTAGAAAGTCTCATCGAAATCTAGTCTTTGTTGCTAAAAGTTGAAGCCATTTTACATCCCCATTCACATTTTTTTTTTTTTTTTTTTGCTCATTCACCAACTCTCACCTAACCTGCAAGTAATTTCCATTTATTCTACTGAGACAATTCAGGTAAGAAACATTCAAAGCCAGCATTTTCCTAGTGCTAGGATTTAATGCGGCAGAATTGTACAGTTTTCCACTTTAAAAATGAGTTTGTATTTGTAACTCTTCTGTGCTAGATTGGAAGGGCCCCTGAAGAAAGGCCATTCTGTAGACATCCCAGCAGCCTTTGCATCAGGGAACCTGAGTTGCCATGACCCCTCTTCTTGGATCTCTTGGCATTGGAGCACTACGTGAGGCTGGAGAGATGGCTTAGTGGTTAAGAGCATTGGCTGCTTTTCCAGAGGACTTTGGTTTGATTCCCAACACCCACAGGAAGTCTTGTTCCAGGGATCCTTTGCCTTCTTCTGGCCTCTGCAGACACGGAACATGTGTGGTGCATAGCCATACATCCAGGCAAATACCCATGCATATAAAATAAAAATGAAAAATAGTTGAAATACTTTTAAAAATAAAATAATTTGTTTTAAAAATAAAGGATATAGTGGAATTAGATAAAGGGAAATGTATATTCCTAAAATGGGATTTTTTTTTTGTTTTTTGTTTTTTGTTTTTGTTTTTTTTAAGAATACCACTTTAGCCTAGATGTAGACACCAGTATGAAACTGAATTTTCCAGCGTGGCTCTGACAAAGTAAACCACCAGAAGAAACTGAATATTATTTAAACTCTACAGCCTCTCACATGGAGAAGAATAAATTCCTTAACTGGCAAACATAAAAGTTTTTGCAGTTATGTTGAAATATTTTCAAAACAGAACTTTTGGTCCTCATTCTTCAGGAGGATTTTAATGCATCTTGCTATCAGCATTCTGAATAAGGACAGGGTGTTGGTACTGTGTTAGCACCTGCACTTTTCTGGGAGGGGTTTATCTTTAGTATGAAAACATGCTCTCTCTACTTTTGATAATCTTATCTTTAAAGAGGGAATTTGCTCAATGGAAAGAGTGCTTTCTCTTCAAAAGAAGGAGTAGGTTTTAATCCCCAGCATGAACATAAAAAACTAGGCATGACTGAGCATGTCTATAACCAAGCATTGATGGGCAGACACAGGCAGATCCCCAAAGCTCACTGGCCAGCAAGGCTAACTCAAATGTAACTGTCTTGAGGCAAAATGACAGTTAACAGTAAAGAAAGACTCCTGAATCCTGCTCTGGCCTCCACATAGTCACCTGCCTGCTCATGTGCATCACACACACACACACACACACACACACAGTCACCCACATACCCATGTGCATGGCACACACATTCACCCACATACCCATGTGTATCACACACACATACACACACACACACACACACACACATACACACACATACACACACACACACACACACACAGTCACCTACATACCCAAATGCATCTCACACACACTCACATGCACACACACACTGTCACCCACATACCTATGTACATCACACACACATGGAGACACATACACATAGTTATACACATACCCGTGTGCTTGCAACACACATACACACACACACACACACACACACACACACACACACACACACACACACGGCAGGGGACTAGTAGAAATAAAAATGTTTAAAAGAACGATGCTAGATGATTTTCACACATAATTCTTGTTTGTCCAGAACTGAAGTTGGCAATATCGTATAGGTGCTAAAGGTAAGGGAACGTTTACGTGGCCTGTGAAATTATGAAGAGATAAAGCAAGTGGCAGGGATGCTGGATGCAGAGATATTTACAACTGTAGTTTCATAAGCCAGAGACAGAGCTGGCTTTTATGTTTTCAATTATCTTCAAGTTTAAACTCTCCGTATCACTTTTATTCGACATAAGGAAATAGGAGAATTTAATTCAGGGTTTAATTAGCCTCTTCTATAAAGGCTGCGTGAGCTGGAGACTCCTTGTGGGGTTTTGAATGGGCTTGGGAACTAGCAGAGTTATGAATTAATCCAGGAAATACATATATTCCAAAGCCAGCCTTTTGTTTGTAAAATGGCCTGAGAACGCATCTGTGCTTACTTTGAGTTCACTGCCTTTCTCTTACTCTCCCATGATAAAATCCAGACTCTGTGGGCTCGGCAGTGTCTACGGTTTGGATATTAGGCTAACAGCACGTGCAAAGGAACCTGGCCTTTAGCACATGCTCGTTCAATGTGAGTTGCCTCCTGTGCTGCAGAGTTTGGTGTGCGTGCGTGTGTCCCTTATCATTGCCAATTAGTACAGTCTCCTCCAGAGCCCACAGACTTTTGAGGAATGAGAGCTGGTTGTAACCCATCTGTGATTTTTCATACTGTTTTGCTCATTTTTTAAAACCCCTGCAGCCTAGCATACTGCAAAGTATATAGGAGAGTCAATAGATACTTTACAAGTAAGTAAAAAAGAAATGTGGACTTTGGCCCACTCATGATTGAAATGTTTTATAACTATCTACTACCTTAAAAACAGATGTTTTTTGTTTTTCTTACATGCATATAAGTATTTGCCTGCATGTATATATGTGTACCATACATGTGCTTGTTGTCCACAGAGGCCAGAAGAGGGTGTTAGATCACCTAGAACCAGAGTTTCAGTTAATTGTGAGCAACCATGGGGGTACAGGCAACCTAATCTCCAACTTCTACAGGAGCACCAAGTGCTGTTAACAGCTAAGCCAGCTCTCTAGCCTCTAGGGGAGAGGACTTCCAATAAAAGTTGCCAGCAGAGGGAGTCTGCAAAATAGTTCCTACTGCCAACGTTAAAACATTCCTTCCCCCTTTCACAAGAAGATGAATCTTTGGGGGTTTCTTTTTAACAGAGGACAAGAACCTAGTGGGCTTTTCCCAACTGGAGATTTTCGGAGTTATTCATACTTTCATAACAGGCAGTGTTCAAAATGATTGAGGGTGTGCCCAGAAACCTTTTAAGTCATGGCTTTCAGCAATCAATCTTATTTGGGTTCAGAAACTTAAGCAAACAGGCAATAGAAACCCTGTCATTCCTTAAATAACAAACCTGTTAGCTGCAATCAGTATGAGCCAATCAAGAATATCAAGTCCATGCTTTGGCTGCTCTGTGTCTCTCCAAGGAGCCAGGCAGTGGGTAAGTAAGATGATGAAGTTTCACCAAAGGGACCCTGGCAGGTGGTTGGGTGATCCCTTACCTAAATGTCAGAGCATAGGCCAGCGAGTGAGGTTAGTAAGCAACCACCATTTTTGTTGCAGCCCAAGGCCTCATCCATCCGTATATTCAAGTATGATTTGCAAAAGGTGTTAAGATTTCCATTCCATAAACAATTTAACAGTTCAGGAAATAAACCCGGTACAAGTTTTCAGATAACATGAACACTGTGCTTGAGATTTTCGGTTTGTTTTCTTTTTACACCATGGGAACCCTAGTCAATATTCTACAAGTCCTTAGGCTGGATGCCTTTGTCACTTGTTCAGTTTCTCTCCTGCCTCCATTGGGATGGCAACAGTTGCTGCTCCTGCTTCAGTGCAGGCAAGGCAAGGGCAAGGCTGAAATCCGGTGAGGAACCGGAAGAGTTTTACTTACTGCTCGCTGGGAAGTGATGAGTTCCTTGACATCGCTTTTGGTGACAAGTCATAGTCGCTGTCGGATCTGTAGAGGAAAGACTCCCTGCGTTGGCTGTGCCCAGGAAAGGCAGCATGAAGTACCAGTCCTGAAGAAGAGCTGGCTTGAGGGTCCAATGGGCTCCGACCTGGAGAAGGGCCATTTTCCACATCAAAGCTTAAAAGGAAAATAGGAAAGTCTGGTCACTTGAGAACTGCAGAGGACAGTTCACAGATCTGGAGAATGTACAGGTGTCAGGGACTGTGTGCAAAGCTTTGCAGAATTTTAGTCTGTAGCACCGGTCTTGGTTGTAGTCCTTCCTATTTTGTCCATAGAAAGCCAAGTTCCATAAACTCCACTCATTACCCAGGTTTACTATTAATAAATAGTAACCCGGAATTTGGACCCAAGGGCAAAGCTAATGACCTCTCCACAGCCTGACCAACTGTCACGGATTCAGAGTGAAAAACAGAAAATAAATAAATATAAAGTTGTTGATCATGAGCAACTCCAGAGGGAGGCATCTAGCACAGCTCTAGGTGTCAGACAAAACTATCGTGGGAAGGCTTCCTAGCTGGAGACCTCTTCCTTCCATAAATATCAGCCTCATTAAATGACCCAATTTGCATATTTCTGAATGTTTTAGGAACAAAGTGTTACCCTGAAAACACTGGCTGTCTGATTAGAGAGGCCCAGCCTGATATTTAATATTCATATGTAAATTTAGCCACATAAATGACTTAATTCATCTGATAACAGCAAATTACAGTCCCAGGCTTCTAAGCTGAGGCTCTGGAGGAGAATACCATCATAGGTTGTCACAGCAGAAGGCCAGGGAGCTTCTGATCAGCCCCCCTTACCCAGGGAAGGTGCTTTTAAGCCCAGTGCTGTTTTAGAAGCTTGGTGTCTTGAACATAAGCGAGAGCTATGTGATTTTTTTTGTGTCTTGTTTCCACCCCAGCCTGCCATCACCATAGAGCAGTGTGTCCTTCCCAAGTTTGCTTTAACCATCCCAGATGTTTTTCTTTCGGGAAGCATAGCTCCACTTAGCTTCAAATGGACAGAGACCACCTTCCCCAGTTTCTCTCAAACACTTGCTGACTCCTGCTGTCTCTCACTGCTGAGAGACTTCGAAAGAGGCATGGAGGGGTGGGGGTGGGGAAGGATGGTCTTTATCTAGTTCAGCTTCCTTTATGTTTACCTAGCTGCCACAATCCTCTCAGAAATCCTAATCTACTCTGTGTGTGTGTGTGTGTGTGTGTGTGTGTGTGTGTGTGTGTGTGTGTTTTGCTTTTGCTTCTATTTCTTAAATTCACAAGGTACTTTCTGGTATATTATTTCATTAAGCCCTACACACTCTGCAAGTTGTATACTAGGATTCCATTACACTGAAGGTAAACAAGACAAAGAAAACCAAACATCAATTTCTTGTTTAAGGGAACATGCTCGATTACTGGTTTCCCTGTACTTATTGAGATGGAGGGGATACATCTTGAGACCCTCAGCAGATGTCTAAAAAAACAGATGCCAGTCAGCTCCATGCATACTGTTTGTTCCTAGTCTACACACATCAGCGAAGCCCAGGATTGCTGACAGACATAGTACCAAGAAATAAAGCAGAGAGTTCTTAAGGAAGTCATTTAATGTGGACTTCTGTCTTGCACAAGCATATGCACATGTGTTTACATGAACACACACACACACACACACACACATACACACACGAACTTATTGAGATGAGGAATACTGTGATAAATGCTATTTAAAACTCATGAACTGTTTATTTCTAGACTTCTTCATCTTTGAGCCATCTTTGATGATGGGTGACTGAAAGCATACAAAGACCACGGATGAGGAAGAGCTAATCTAGTTGCCAGATGGAACACTAGAAGGCCGGTTTTTGAACTCCAGGTCTTTACAGCTCTTCTCACTCTCAGTTCCATAATGGCATGCTGGGTAATGGAATGCCATTTATTTTCTTACAAAAGTTGTAGTTGGTATGTAAGAGTCAGTCTATGGCCACTCTTGAATGATTCTCCAGGGACACAAAGTGCCATCTTGAATATGCCAGAAGGAGGCAGCAGACTGCCTTGAACTCTAGCTTCTCTTGGAACCAGATGAGGGAGTATGGTGCCGCCCTAGAGACTGTTGATCAAAGCTGCTTTCAGACTCTATACAAAGTCTGATAGGAAGGAGCCCAGGAGGATTCCTAGGCAAAGGACTAAGCAGGTGTTGCAACCACCTACTATGTACCAGGGCTGACAGGACTCCACAGATGAAACCTTCTCAGAAGACCAGTGGTCTAGGATGGGCACCTTCCCAGTGCTTGCAGGCAGGTGTGTAATCCTTTGAACTCATTTTCTTGCCAGCCTGCCTGGCTTGTACTTCGTAACAAGTGGAAATATAATGAAGCATATTGCAAATTTGCCTCAAGTGAGATCTCTACTAGTTGTTGAGAAACTAAGCAGTTACTTTGTAAAGAAGAATTCTTTTTTTTTTTTTAAATTTTTTTTGGAGGGGGAGGGTTTCGAGACAGGGTTTCTCTGTATAGCCCTACCTGTCCTGGAACTCACTCTGTAGACCAGGCTGGCCTCGAACTCAGATATCCACCTGTCTCTGCCTTCGAAATGCTGGGATTAAAGGTGTACACCACTACTGCCCAGCTAGAAGAATTCTTTGTGACATGCAAATCTTGTATGTCCTGATTCTTTCTGTGAACTCTTCATATATACATATTATATATGTGTGTATATATATGTATATATATGTATTATATATATATATATATATATATATATATATATATACACACATATATAACCTATTTGTAGGTGTATGGATATTTGCTTGTTCATATGTCTTGCATTACATGCATGCCCCTTCCCCTGGAGGCCAGAAGAGAGCAGAGTTACAGATGGTTGAAAACTACCGTGTGAGTACTGGGAATCAAACCTGGGACCTCTGAAAGGGGAGCTGGCACTCTTAAGCACTGAGCCATCTCTCTCCAACCTTCTGAACTCTTCTTAATGGCAAAGAGGGCAGGTTCTTAAAAGGTGAAACTGGGATTAGCCAAAGCCTAAGTAGAGTGAACTTCTAAATTTCATGTATGATTGTATTATTATAATTATTCATTTTGGTGTACATCTTCATAGCCTTTTGATAGTAAACCAGCAGAATACTTTTAAGAGTGGCTATACAGTCACAGTCTTAAGCTCCAGCATGGGCAAGACCAAAAGGTCAGGGTTTGGGATGTCGGGCAGTCTCTAGCTTGAGCGCTTTGGTCATTGCTCAGGAGACTCCACTGACTATTATGACTGTCAATCCTCTCTGCACTTACACCAGCATTTGGCCAAGTATACTAACTCTTAGAACTTCTTCCTGTGAGTTTTCTGGTAGAGCTCATTTGTCTTCCTGCTATTGGCCTTCCTGCTGTGCAGAGGCTAAGTTCACAAAACAGTAGCAGGAGAAAGTGAGGCTGGGAGACAGGTGCTCTGGCACAGTTACTAAGCATGTTGGCCAGATGAGCTGACACTAGATTCCTCCCCACACAAACTCTTTCCTCTTTGATTTTCTTTTCTTTTCTTTTTCACCCTTTACCCTGTAACCCTGTAGCCTAAACTCAAAAGGGAGGGAGCTTGCTGGAATTCAGGAGAAGCCAGGAAGAGGTCTCGGTTGCAGAGACTACAAATGGCCTTTCACATTCCCTGGGGCACTGGTTCAAAGCAATGAGCACAGATGGATAGCTTCGGAACAAACATGAATCAACCAACCAGACACCTGCCCCAGTCACAGCAAAAACTAGTGGGCAGACATCACAATACATCACATAGATCGAGGGAGTATGGGGGCAGTGTTGGTGAAGAGAAAGACTGAAGGGGGGCTTAACAAGTGAAATGAATATACCATACAAACCAGCATACAATCAGGAAGAAAAACGAACCTGCAAAGGCAGAAACAAACACATAAATAGGGTCATCATTTATCTAGGGCATTTTCTGTCTCTGCCTTAATTGGGACACACATTTCGTCTTTAGGCTTCTTTGCAGTCAAACATCAAATAAGCAGTACAAGAAAGCTCTATAAAACACAGGCAGAAGAAGACAAGTGTCATTGCTAGTAGTTCAGTATTTTCTATCCATGTGTGTATATGTGTATGTTGTGTATGTGGGTGAGTGGGTGGATGAGTGAGTGGTGTGCGTGTACGTGTTGCAGGAAAGGTGTATCTACCATCACAGGCATGCAGAAGCCAGGGGTCAATGATAGATGTCTTTCTCAGCTGTTCTCTACTTACCAGGGTATTTGTTGACTTGGCTAGACTAGGCTGGATGGTGAGCTCCAGGGCTCTCACTGTCTCTGATCCTCTTCTACTCTCACAATGCAGTAGTTACAGACACGTACTGCTTCTTTGCCTAGGTTTTACATTGGTTCTGAGGCTCCAAACTCAGGTCCATATCCCTTCATGGCAAGCAATCTGTGAGCTGAGCTCTCTTCCCAGCCCCATCTGAATATGTTTCATATTGATTGAATACTGATTTTTATAAGCTTTTGCCATTCACTGTGGCTTCTAGAATTAAAATTTCCTGTGTACTACTTAATTGTTCATCCAGCAGCTGTACCACAATTTTCAGGACCATTCTCTTATATTTGGTGACTGTATTTGTGATTCCAAGTAGTACTGGTGCTGGTGTAGTTAAGGTTGCATAAACTTGACCATCTACCACTTATGAAGTTACATTGACACTTCAGGTGAATTTGGAAGATGCAGCTCATACATTTCTGATTTTGTAAGTAGCCATATACTTGTATAGGAGAGGTTGTCTATGTCCAACATATGGACTGGTTAAAGACACCTTTCTTCCAGGACAAGAGAGCGACCTGTCCTAGCAGGCTTGCTCACCCATCTCCAGAGCATTGTACTCTCTACTTGCTTGGTCCAGCTTCTCCTGGCCTACTGGCATCCCTATACAGCCAAAGGAATTTTGTCTACTATCTAGTGCTTTAACAGCATTTTTCTGCTTAGTAGTGGGAGATCTCCACTCCTTGGGCAGTGGCGACATTCCTGGACTTGGCAGTCTTTTCCACTGCTGCCTCCAGTGCAAAGCTCCCTTCTAACATCATCTTGGATCACCTTTTCCCATGATCCTCTGGCACCAAAGTGTCAAACTGATGCCCACCCCTCCTCTGTGCTCCCTTACAGTTCTTCATGTACAACAATTGTTTTTGATGTTGCCAAGAGATCAATTCCAGAAACACCCATTCCGTTCCAAAGCCCGAAGATGTGGGTGCTTAGGTCCCCTTTATGAAATGGCTTAGTATTGACATATAATCTCCACACCTCCTCCTGTGTAATTCTAATCACTTTGAGGTTTACTTATAATATAAAGTGCAATGCAAATTTTAGATACACAGTTAATACACTGTATTCTTTATGGTAGGGTAAGAAAATAAAATCTACACAAGTTCTCTACAGATACATATTTCCCCAACTATTTTCTAGCCACAGTTGACTGCATCCTCAAACCTGTGGATAGCTAGACTAGCATGAGAGTTCTTGCAGGTCTCTGTTTAAGTTTCCATTTATTTAAATCCTTCCCAATACATTGTCATAGTCAAGAGAGGAAATAGTACCTGGTTTTGTGTCCCAGATATTTGAGTCAGAATCTTGCAAACAGCAGATCCTTTAAAAAAAAAAAATGTTGCCCAAACCAATTAAAGAATACTGCAATGCACTGAAGAATATTTCTCCTGGCCTCTTTCTCCTTCTCAGTCCCTGCCCTTACTTCGATCATCTTTAGCATCGACTACTGTTGTTGCCTTCAAATACATCTACAAAGAACGTGACTTTACTTGGTCAGTTTTATGCAGTAATGATGTTAAGAATAAAATCTGAAAGAAGCACAATTGTGTTTTCCCTAAAACAAGCCTGCTGAGCATCATACTACTAGCTACAATAGGCCCCTCTCATCTCTTCACTTTGTGAGAAAAGTGGCATCATCATCGGCCTCACCCCTCCTCTGACAGTGGTGCCTCTCATCCCTTGGAATCTTTGCTAAACCAGCCTTGGGCTGGTGACAGGAAGGAGCCAGCAGATGGCAGAAGGCACCACTGTTTCTCAGGGCTTTCTGGCCTCCAATTTAAGCAAGACTTGAATGGAAGAGATGAGAAGTCAACTTCCTGAGACCAGAAGGAAAAATCAGAGATAAAGAACAGAAGTGCAAGGTGTGCATGAAGCTTTTGATTGAACCAGGAGCAGCTCTGCCTTCAGGAACTCAAGCTGAACTGGGAGGTCACAGAATGGCCTTGCCATTGTCCCTAGGGTGATGCCTTCCTGACTTCCAATTACCTGCCCAAGCCCGATGTCTGTAATGAAGAGTCATAAAGCCGAGTCCCAGGAATAGGTCCTTTCTGAATTAGTGGAAATGTTCGCTAGCTGAGTTCCTTTGACGGACTCTAACAAATCTTCCCACTGGAAATACAAACGCTACGAAAAAAAGATTTAAATGCTCGGGTCAGCAGAGCTGCATACTGCCCCGGGGACCGAGCTCTGCTTTTCCTTTTGCTGTCTTTTTTTAAAACAACTCACCGAGCATCATCTGCATCATTTAATCCTCACAGTTTGCTAGGCTTATTCTTTGTGACTTATTTGAAAGAGGGAAAGAATGAAGGCTCTAAGGTATAAAACTTCACTTGAAGTGGCCTCTTTTTTATGATACTGTTATATAATCTGTGTCCTAGGTCCTTTCCTCCATGAGGCACTCTTGACTCAGAGCTTGTCATGTTGGGACTGTCTTCCTCACCTTAGTGATCTCTCTTTCTCTAGACCACAGTCTCTTAGAAGCAAGACTTATGCCTTAATTCATTTATGTAGTTCCAGAGCCTGGAGCTGACTCTCATATCAGAACACACATACATGGTTGTTGAACAAATGCAAGAATCGCACAGCTGACATCTCTTATCTGACAGGCCGATCCACTTGGGTTAAAATGTTTGTCAGTCAAAGACTGTAGTGGAGTATTTGAGTAGAACTGCTCTAATCCTCTGACATTAACCTTCATTCCTCATCCTCCCTGCAACACTCTGAGAATGCCATCCTACGAGCGTCAGTGTCTAGAGTTTGCATAGAGGTTATATACATGTGGGAACGTTGTTCACAAAACAAAACAAAACAAAACAGTTTCATTAATGTTCTACTAGAAAAGATTTTTTTCTCATTTATACTCAGATTAACACCTTCAAACACTTGTTTAACATTTGAAAAGAAAAAATAACCATTTACCCATTTCCTTAGGTATTTACACTGGCCAGTACTTCTCTGTCTGTGCTATCTGGTCCTGTAGAAGGGAAGCTAGACAGGGATCCATCCTTCTACACAATAACAGATCTACGTTTGTTGAACCAACTAGTGGCTTTCCTAATGAAAAACTTAACTGTACAAAATCACAGACAGTGTGATGATGAGTCCCTGCCCTAGCCAGAGCAGAACTTCTCTGGGCACAGTGACGATAGACTCATGAATTCTGCCTTGAGAATTCACTTCTAAACTCGGTGACTCTACTCCCAGATACCATGAGGAGAAGTCTAGTGGTCAGCTCATTTGCATTCTGGAACCAGCTTTCTATTGATGTGTTTTTCTTTCCCAGGAGTTTTGAAAATTACATTAATTAGCAATAATTCTACATAGACTTTACCAGGGATAATGTTGGAATGCTGAAGAGCTCTGGCTCTGGGGATCTGGCTTCTAGTGCCCACTCTGTAGGGAACAGACTAAAACAAGGACTCCTTGTATTCTGACCCCAGACTTCAATACGAAATGAATCTGTGAGGAAAAGATCTCTGGGGTGCCTCTAAGATGAGACATCTCATGGATATTTTCTTTTTTTTATTATTTTTTTAAATTTTTATTTATTTTTATTAGATATTTTCTTTATTTACATGTCATATGATTTCTCCTTTCCCAGTTTCCCCTCCAAAAACAAACAAACAAAAACAACAAGAGCAAACCCCTGTTGCCTGCCCCCTTCTCATGCTTGCCACCCCACCCTCTCCCACGTATTGGCCCTGGCATTCTCCTACACTGGGGCACAGAACCTTCACAGATGGGGTACAGAGCTAAACAAATAATTCTCAAATGATGAGTACCGAATGGCTGAGAAACATCTAAAGAAATGTTCAACATCCTTAGTCATCAGGGAAATGTAAATCAAAACAACCCTGAGATTCCACCTCACACCAGTCAGATTGGCTAGGATAAAAAAACTCAGGTGACAGTAGATGCTGGAGAGGTTGTAGAGAAAGAGGAACACTCCTTCATTGCTGGTGGGATTACAAGCTGGTACAACCACTCTGGAAATCAGTTTGGCAGTTCCTCCGCAAATTGGACATAGTTCTACCAGAGGACCCAGCTATGCCACTCCTGGGCATATACCCAAAAGATGCTCCAACATGTAATAAGAACACATGCTTCACCATGTTCATAGCAGCCTTATTTATAATAGCCAGAAACTGGAAACAATCCAGATGTCCCTCAACAGAGGAATGGATACAGAAACTGTGGTACATCTACACAATGGAGTACTACTCAGCTATTAAAAACAATGAATTTATGGATATTTTCTTAACAGAAAAAGATTTTTGAGTGTAAATTTATAGTTATGGTGATGAAGGTCACTCAGCAAACACTTATTAGCACCCTCTCAAAAACAAGGCATGGTTCTTTACCCTGTGATTAGAGCAATATAGAGAAGGGTCCCTGAGGGAAGAATTAGCAATAGATGATCACAATCAAAAATGGTATTTGTAGATAATATAAATGCCGTGAAAAAAAAAAGCTCAATAGTGTGGTGAGCAGGTTCAACCTACATGGTTAAGAGCCCTCAACTGCCTCCCCACAGAGGTGCCATCTACTTTCCTCGGATGCCCTATCTTAGTACTGTCAGAACTAAGATAGGGCAGGGGTAGTGACAGGGTATCATTGTATCCTGACATCTCTCTGTTTCCACACTCATTTTTAACTGAAGAACTGGGTCAGATGATAGTTGAGTTTACAGTTTGCAATGATGGTTAAGTTGCTGAATTAGCTTTTCTCATGCTTTTCCTCTTCCCTGAGATTTACCACCCCTCACAGCTGGCATCGATAGATAGCCAGGTGTTTATTTGTGTCTATCAGAGCATTTGCCCTGTCCTGTGTAACTCTTCTCTACGCATTGGTCCCCAGAAGACCCTGCTCCTCAAGAACATAGAACACCTTTTATACATGTGCGTACACACACACACACACACACACACACACACACGGAGACAGGTGGGGGGGGGAGAGAGAGAGAGAGAGAGAGAGAGAAACATGATCAATATAACTTCTTTCTGTGGTCCCTGACCACATCTGCTCATACTACCTCTGTTCTGTCAAATTCAGCCTTAGACTACTCTGGTTGAGGACCAGGCCAAATCCTAGTTCAAGGAAAGTGTTAAATAACAATTTGTTGATGAATGAATAAACTCTGGCTTCTCACCCTACTTAATCTTTTGTTCTTTGTGTGACTGTTTTTCTTATTCTCGAGCCTTGGAGTAAGTTCTACTAGACAGTTTCTTTCTTTCTCAAAATTCTATTTTTAAGCAGCTCCCCTTTCCCCAAGGCATCTCTCATAGCTCTATGCCATTTTTATTTTATTTTTTTTTTATCTTTTCAAAATTGCCTTCCACTCTTATCAACTCTAAACCCCAGTAAGGCAATCTGTTGCACTTGCCAATAGCTTAACTAGCAGTGCCTGGCATTTGTCTGGAACACAGCACAAATTCTGAGCAGCTGCCTGTTCTGTGGATTAATGAGTAACTGAACACCAGTGATATTCTTGGTGTTTCCCAAACGCCAAGCTTACTAGCTTCTTGGACTTTCATACATTTGGGGAGGAGCTGTCTTACCTATTTCCCGACTAAGTGAGCTTCCACACAAATTCTAAAGGAATTCAAATCTAAAACAAAAGTTGACCTTTCCTCCAGTCTCTGCTCCATTTTTTGTCCCTATGTTTCCTTTAGACAGGAACAATTCTGGGTGAACGGCCCCATCTCTCAACTGGGGGCCATGCCTTTCTACTTGAAGTGGTCTCTTCAGAGACGATCCTACCTTGGCATCCATCCCATCTGCAGATACCAAACCCAGGACACTATTGCTGATGCCAGGAAGTGCTTGCCAACAGGAGCCTGGTATAGCTGTCCTCTGAGAGGCTCTGAAAGCACCTTAGACAGATGCAGATATTCACAGCCAATCATTGGACTGAGCCTGGGAACCTCAATGGAAGAATTAGGGGAAGGACAGAAGCAGCTGAAGGGTATTGCAACCCCATAGGAAGAACAAAGATATCAACTAACCAGACCTCTCAGAGTTCCCAGGGACTAAACCACCAACTAAGGAATATCCATGAGTCGGTCCATGGCTCCTGCTATGTATACAGCGGAGGACTGCATTCTCAGGCATTCTCAGGCATCAGTGGGAAGGGAGGCACTTGGTCCTGTGGAGGCTTGTTGCCCCAGTGAAGGGGGATGCTAGAGGGTTGAGGCAGGAGTAGGTGGGTGGGGAAGCACCCTCTTAGAGGTAAACGGGAGGGGGATGGAATGGGCGAGTTGTGAGGGGAGACTGGGAAGGGGGACAACATTTGAAATGTTGATAAATAAATAATCAAAAATGTAAAAGATTGATATAAATCTTGTCACAGATTTGAAACAGCTTTTTGTGGTTTTTACTATGGGTTGATTTTGAAAATGAGATTATTTTCCCATTAGGCATCAGAAGCCATTGGCCTTTCAGAGGCATTGAAAAAAAATGAGGGGATTGGTCTGAAAGCTGTGTTCCCAATCCTGCTTGAAAATGCAACTGCTTAACATTTAAGGGATTTTATAGTTTAAATTACTGAATATATTCTCTCTGGGATAAACAGGTTACATATCTCGTTTTTAGTTTTGGTAGAAGGGTTGGAAGGTGTGGCAGTAACTCAAATAGTAATCATGAAATTGGAAATCAATGCCTCAGCCGCCACTCCAGAGCAGAGCTGTGAATAGTGTTTACGTCAGTTAACATCTGGCCCCCAAATGTTATCAGTCTTGAGCTCCGCACCTGCAGACAGCCTGACATTTGGATTTGAAATATGTGCTTTGGGAAGAAGAAGCAGGAGAAAAGCGGGAGAAAAAAGACATGAGATCAAATGGGAAAATAAGATTCCAGAGTTGCTTCATCTTTCTTAGGTGCCTGGACAGAGAAAGCCTGCTTCTGTTTCCTAAGGATGCTGAGCACATTAAGTGTACCCCACCGGGTGTGCCCCGCCAGGTGCTGAGCAAGGGCTAAATATGTCACCTGATCTCTTTGTGAGGAAGAAGGGAACCTTTTAAAAATGTATTTATTTACTATTTTTAGAATGTGTAGAATGTTTTTTTCTGCACGCAGTATATGCACCACTTGTATGCCTGGTGCTTCCAGAGGCCAGAAGAGAGCACTGGATCCCCTGGAATTAGAATTACAGGTGGCTGTGAGCTGCCTGGTATGTTAGGAACAGAACCCAGGTCCTGGGCAAGAGCAGCAAAGGCTTTTACCTGCTGAGTCATCTAGGCAGCCTTCAGGAAAATGCTTCTAAGGGATGTGGAAATTTAAGTTCAGAAGGTTTGTGTGCAACTTGCTGACAAGCATTCAGGCATTTGATAGTAGGGCCTGGATTTAAGCCTGTGTTGATTGAATACGTTAACAAACTGGTCACCTTCAAACATCTATTCTCTTTTCTTGCTTCTACAGATATGTTTTATGGCTTTATGCAAGATCGGCCTCTGTGTTCTGAACTTTGTTCTCTCCACCTCAGGATATACTCTCTCTTTCCTATATCATCATTTCTATTTTGTATACCAGCAAACTGAAATGGAAGATCTCTATCTAAACAAACCTACCCCCATGCCCACCAAATGATATCCATGAATTCCACTGGGATCATGAAAATTGAAGAACTTAATTACCCACAAACCAAAGGTCCAAGGAGTGGTAGAGGAAAATACTTCTTGCTAAAAGTAACACTGGATGAAAATCTAGTTGGACACAAAAGATCACTGAGTAAAATGCAAAAACTTTAAGATGTGTTGTGAGGTTCATGTGTGTGTGTGTGTGTGTGTGTGTGTGTGTGTGTGTGTGTAAAGGGAGATGTGGAAACACTTTATAAAAGATCTTTATAGTATCTATGAAATGGTATCACATTGCTTTTACTTAGACTCTCATAAGCTAACTATTTTAGTATAAATCTTGCACTCACTATTATTTTTTTTGGATGAGAAGTCATAGCTAATAAAGTAAAGAAAGAAGAAAGTGGCAACATAAAATAGACAAATTTTCAAAACAGAACAGAAGAAAAAGGAATACAAGGAATTAAATTAAATTTTGTCCAAGTACATATTTCGTTTGTAGAGTTCTTTGGGGTGACCTACAATCTAACTGAGTAAAGAACAGACTGGGAGGCACAGGGTTGAGTTTCATCAGGTCCAGTAGCCAAGCCTCAGGCAATCATAGCTGCCATCCAGAGACTAGACCATGCTCAAACAAGGCAAAAGCCAAGTGTGTCCAATCAGACCATTCTGATCTCACTTCGTTCTTTGTCCACAAGAAGTCTGCTATACAGCCAGACTGTGTGGCAAAGCCCCTCTGACTTTTCAGAAGGCTGTCTAATATGCAAACTGTTCTTGACTAATTAAAATCTGTTAAAAGAACAGAGAAATAAGATGAAAAAAGAACAAATAATATGTTCAGACCTGACTATGGTGATAATATCTTCAAGATAAAATTACCTATGTTCTACAATTAAAGGGCAAACATTTCCAGAACAGTATGAAAAACATGTCTCAACCACAATGCAGCTTCAAATATGCCACTCTACATAGGAAGACAGAAACAGGGTCGGAGGAAAAGATTACAAAATGTACCAAGATGAAGATAACGGAACACAATAAGATTTGCTGAATTTATACAAACAAGTAGGGTTTCATGGCCTCTATATTGTCTGGAATAAAGAGGGTCACATCTTAATGATAAAGAAAGAAATCTGTGCACACTGTGTAGCAATCCTAAATATTTATGCAACTTACAACAAGTTCAAAACACATGAGGCAAGACGGATCGAATGAGAAGAAAGGAAAAAAATTAGAATTATCAACTCAGTGATTGATAAACAGAGGCACAGTAACCTAGGGCAGACAAGGAAAACCATGCATAACACTATGCGTTTCCCCTAATTGACACCGGTAAAGATCGCAGCTAGAAATGGTGGTATACAAGGTCTTTCCAAGTGTGCATGGAACGAACATTAACCAAGATAGATGATCTATTGGGTAATAAAATAAGTCTGGGTAACTTAAAAAATATTAAAGCCATGCAAAGTTTGTTCCCATTGCAGAATGAAATTAAGTGAGAAATTAACAGTAAGGCCAAGTGCTGAGAACTTAAACATATTCTAAATAGCTCATGGGCCAAAGACCAAGTGAAAAAGGAAATAACAACTTGAGGCTCCAGGGAGTGGGGAGGCCTGGCAAGAGGTGGGAGAGGGAGATGAGAGGGGTGGAGACATCCTCTTGGAGACAGTGGAGGAGGAGAAACGGGATGAGGAACTGTGGGAGGTCAAACTGGGAGGTGGGTAACAACTGGACTGTAAAAAAATAAAAGTAACACACACACACACACACACACACACACACACAAACCTTATATTTGGGCAGTAAAATAAAAATGAAATAATGAATATTCTCAACTGAATAAAAATGGAAATCTACATATCAAGTTTTGTTGAACACAGCTAAGGAATATTTACAGACAATTTCACAGCACTAAATATTTTTATTAGAAAATAAATATGTAAATGGCTTTAGTAGCTAGTTTAAGAAATTGAGGAAATAAGAATCCCAAATAAGCAACTAAAAAGAGAAAGAGAAAGGGGGGAGGTTGGAAAGTAGGCAGGCTGAGCAAGCCATGAGTAAGCAGCACTATGATCTCTGCATCCAAGTTCCTGCCCTGTTGAACTATTATACCAAAAAGTAAGTGAAATAAACCCTTTCCTCATCAAGTACATTTTAGTCATAATGATCCACATAGCAATAGAAATCAAAATATAACAAGAAGAAAGGATAAATGCTAGTGCTAAGGAAGGGCTGACTGTGAGTAATAAACTCATGGGACCATTTCTATTTTTTATTAGATATTTTCTTTATTTACATTTCAAATGTTCTCCCTTTTCCTGGATTCCCCTCTGAAAAAACCTATTTCCTTCCCCCTCCCCCTGCTCACCAACCCACCCTCTCCCACTTCCTGCCCCAGGCATTCCCCTACACTGGGGCATAGAACCTTCACAGGACCCCTTGGTCCTCCCATTGATGACCGATTAGGCCCTCCTCTACTGCAAATATAGCTGGAGCTGTGAGTCCCACCATGTGTACTTTTTGGTTGGTAGTTTAGCCCCTGGGATCTTTGGGTCTACTGGTTAGTTCATATTGTTGTTCCTCCAATGGGGCTGCAAACCCTTCAGCTCCTTGGGTCCTTTCTTGAGCTTCTTCACTGGGAACCCTGTGCTCAGTCCAATGAATGGCTGTGAGCCTCCACTTCTGTATTAGTCAAGCACTGGCAAAGCCTCTCAGGAGACAGCTGTATCAGGTTCCTGTCAGCCAGCACTTGCTGGCATCCACAATAGTGTCTAGGTTTGGTGATTGTATATGGGAGGGATCCCCAGGTAGGGCAGTCTCTGGATTGTCCTTCCTTCAGTCTCTGCTCCATAGTTTGTCTCTGCAACTCCTTCCATGGGTATTTTGTTCCCCATTTTAAAAAGGAATGAAGTATCCACACTTTGGTCTTCCTCCTTCTTGAGTTTCTTGTGGTTTGTGGATTATATTTTGGGTATTCCAAGTTTTGATTTGCATTTCTCTGATGACTAAGGATGTTAAACATTTCTTTAGGTGTTGCTCAGCCATTCGGTATTCCTGAGTAGAGAATTCTTTGTTTAGCTCTGTACCCCATTTTTAATAGGGTTATTTGGTTCTCTGGAGTCTAACTTCTTGAGTTATTTGCATATATTGGATATTAGCCCTCTATAGGATGTAGGATTGGTAAGGATCTTTTCCCAATCTGTTGGTTGCTGTTTTGTCCTATTGACAGTGTCCTTTGCCTTACAGAAGTTTTGCAATTTTATGAGGTCCCATTTGTCAATTCTTGATCTTAGAGCATAAGCTATTGTTTTTCTGTTTAGGAAATATTCCCCTGTGCCATGTGCTCAAGGCTCTTCCCCACTTTCTCCCACTTTCTTTTGTATTAGCTTCAATGTATCTGGTTTTATGGGGAGGTCCTTGATCCACTTGGACTTGAGCTTTGTACAAGAAGATAGGAATGAGTCAATTTGCATTCTTCTACATGTTAACCACCAGTTGAGCCAGCACCATTTGTTGAAAATGTTGTCTTTTTGCCATTGGATGGATTTAGCTCCTTTGTCAAAGATCAAGTGGCCATAGGTTTGTGGGTTCATTTCTGGGTCTTCAGTTCTATTCCATGATCTTCCTGCCTGTCACTGTACCAACACCATGCAGTTTTTATCACAATTGCTCTGTAGTACAGCTTAAGGCATGGGATAGTAATTCCACCAGAGGTTCCTTTATTGTTGAGAATAGTTTTGACTATCCTAGGTTTTTTGTTATTCCAGATGAATTTGCAAATTGCTCTTTCTATGTCTGTGAAGACTTGAGTTGGAATTTTGATGGGGATTGTATTGAATCTGTAGATTGCTTTTGGCAAGATGGCCATTTTTATTATATTAATCCTGCCAATCCACGAGCATGGGAGATCGTTCCATCTTCTAAGATCTTCTTCGATTTCCTTCTTCAGAGACTTGAAGTTCTTGTCAAACAGATCTTTCACTTACTTAGTTAGAGTCACATCAAAGTATCTTATATTATTTGTGACTGTTGTAAAAGATGTTGTTTCCTTAATTTCTTTCTCAGCCTGTTTATCCTTTGTGTAGAGGAAGTTTACTGATTTGCTTGAGTTAATTTTATATCCAGCTACTTTGCTGAAGTTGTTTATCAGGTTTAGGAGTTCTCTGGTGGAGTTTTTGGGGTCACTTAAGTATACTATCCTATCATCTGGAAATAGTGATAATTTCAGTTCTTCCCTTCCAACTTATATTCCTTTGACCTCCTTTTGGTGTCTAATTGTTCTGGCTAAGACTTCAAGTACAGTATTGAATATGTAGGGAGAAGAGTGGGTAGCCTTGTCTAGTCCCTGATTTTCGTGGGATTGCTTCAAGTTTCTCTCTGTTTGGTTTGATGTTGGCTACTGGTTTGCTGTATATTGCTTTTACTCTGTTTAGGTATGGGCCTTGAATACCTGACCTTTCCAAGACTTTTATCTTGAAGGGTATTGGATTTTGTCAAATGCTTTCTCAGCATCTAATGAAATGATCATATGTTTTTTTTTTTCTTGAGTTCATTTATATAGTGTATTACATTGATAGATTTCTGTATGTTGAACCATCCCTGCATCCCTGGGGTGAAGCATACTTGATCATGATGGATGATCGTTTTGAGGTGTTCTTGGATTCTGTTTGTGAAACCATTTCTAGTTTTAACTCTGCTAAGGGAACTTCATTTTTTTGCTGGTAGATAAGTGCATAAAAGTATATTTGGCTGGGAATGGGGGTGACTACCTTTAATCCCAGTCCTAGATAGGCAGAGACAGGTAGATCTCTGTAAGTTTGATGCCAGCTTGGTCTATCTACAAATTGAGTCCAGGACATCCATGGCTACACAGAGAAACCGTGTCTCAAAAACCCCTTTGTGTGTGTGTGTGTGTGTGTGTGTGTGTGTGTGCGTGCGTGCGTGTGTGTGTGTATAATCCACTGTGAAGCTTCACAGTTTGAGAATGGCTAGCTTAACTCCACAGATATTCATTAAGATATATAGATTTGCGGGGGGGGGGTCTGGTTAAATTTCATTGTAAGTTGTTTTTTATTTATAAGTTGTTCATGATAACATTTTAACAAATTTTGGAAAAAGAGAGAGCAATGAGTCTCTTTGAATGAGAAAATTCATAAACCTGTAGTTGGATTGAGAGCAAGAAATGACAAGATCTAGAGAGAGAGAGACTCCTGATATAAGGAAGAAGAGGGAAAGATGCCAGAGGAGATTCTAAAGGCAAACAAAGGATGGTAAGGAGGGCTACGAATAGCTTTATGCCAATACATTTGGTGGGTTCTATTAAATGGCTAATTTCATTAAATTACACAAGCTAGCAATGCCCACACATAAAGGAAAAGTGAACATGAAGAGGCTGGCACCTATCACAGAAATTGACTCTGAGATTAAAACTTTCCTACAAAGAAGACTGCAGGCAAAAATTGAAAGAGATTTTACTGGTTCTATTTATGCTGGGACAGAGAGAACATTTACAACTCATTGAAGAATGTCAAGATTTCTCTAATACAAAAGTCAGACAAAACAAGAACCTTTACAAAGAAAACGACACAGCATGCCCAGACGACAGGTGTAAAAATTCTTATTGCCCAATCCAATAAAACACGAAGATGACTTACGATGAGCAAATATGAATTTTCAAAGAAATAAAATGTTGTAATGCTCAAAACCAATGTAATTTGTCATACTGAAGCAAGCTGAGAAAATAAATTGAGTAAATTATCTTAGTAGTTGCAGAAAAAGTCTGGCATCCAATCTAGATTTAGAAAGAAAGTTAAAAAAGGGAAATCCTTTAACCAAGCGAACCCTACATGAAAGACCTTTAAGTGATATCATAATTTAGATGAAAAACTAAATTATTTTTCCCTAAAAATATTAAAAGGGAAGAATGCTTATTCTTACTATCTGTGCTCAATATCTTGCTGAAGGTTATAAGTAATGCAGTTAGAGAAGACAAACATTCAAGACCTAGACACAGGAAGGGATGATGTAAGGCTACCTATCAATAGATTCAATATGTAGAACAATCACTGCAGCCTTTACATAGGAAGCAGCTGGACATGACACAAGTGACACAGGTGAATGGAAAAGTGACCTGTCACGTGACCATCTAATGGATCACTGTGTGGCACTTGGAAGGAATGAAGTACTCATACCCACATCAACCCAGTAGGAAATTAATTATGTCAAGGTAGAGAAGGCAGATAGAAGAATACCTGTTCTAGAACTCATTTGCATAAAACATTTCCAACTAAAACTTACCTGTACTTCAGTTTCTTAAGCTATACAGGTCATGTAATTGAACGTGGGGGTTGAGAAACTTTTGGCAATGGTAAAAGATTTCTGCACAAAGTGACCAAAAGTTAACTCAAAATCAAGCATGGAATTGCTCCGGATGTTCCTAGCAGCTGCCTCCTTTATTGCACCATGGTGGGACTTCCCTGCTGCCTTGGTTCTGAACATGTAACACGATCACTTTGCATTCCACATGATATCATGCCATGCACACCAGCGAGCCCTGCTGGAAACGCATGAGAGCCAGACTCCAGACTCTCATTGTATGCATGACATACAGTGTTTTTACTGTTTACAGGTCAAGTTTCCTGTTCTTACAGAAAACACCATTCCATTATGGAACATACAGACTTCAACACCCCCCCCCCCCCTTGCATTCTTCAGTATGTACCATATGAGTGTATCCTTAGATTCTATTGTGGTAGAATTATTTTTTTTTTTAATTCTTGAATTGCTGACCTGAATTTCACAAAAATTCATTCAGAGAATTTTGGCTTTGGATTAGGAAACAATTTCCAGCAGTGTCTGAAATGGCTCTAAACGTATTTGTGCTGGTTTTTGTCTCTGTGAAGTGGTGTTCTTAGCATTGACAATTTAAATCGCAATAGATTGACTTTGAAAAAGTGTGGAAGATGTTCTCTGTCTTGTAGTATCCAATATTCAGCCAATATTTTCTTCTTTATGTAAGAACAAACAAGCATTTAAATTTTCCTTAGCATTTAAGTTTTCTTTCATCTCATTAAGTGCTAAAATTAGATGTCTATCAAAGAATTGTTTAGAATTAATTTGTCTATGATTTATTATCAACAAATGTTATTAGATATTTCTCCAGAATAAATTAGGAGAAGTCACACAAAAAATTGAATGTAATGATTGTTTCAAAAGGGAATCTGTGGGAGTGTGTGTGTGTTTGTGTGTGTATGTGTGTGTGTGTGTGAGAGAGAGAGAGATAGAGAGAGAGAGACAGACAGACAGACAGACAGACATATTCACAGAAAGAGAGACAGACAGACATACAGAAAGAGAGAGAGAGAGAGAGAGAGAGAGAGAGAGAGAGAGAGAGAGAGAGAGAGAGAGAGAGAGATCTCAAGTAAAAGAGAAAGAATGCTCAGGAGAATAGAAGAAATTGGGAGATTTAGGGCAAAGGAGATAAAATACTGGAAGGCGAAGAAACCTAATGATCCAAGCTACAACATGAAGATTAAAGATTAAGATAGTTTACTATCTCATAGATCCCCACAACAATGCATATAAATCTCCTCTGGGTTTTTTTTATTTGTTTGTTTTTTGTTTTTTGTTTTTTGTTTTTTGTTTTTCAAGACAGGGTTTCTCTGTGTAGCCCTGGCTGTCCTGGAATTCACTCTGTAGACCAGGCTGGCCTCAAACTCAAAAATCCACCTGCCTCTGCCTCCCAAGTGCTGGGATTAAAGGCGTGAGCCACCAACGCCCGGCTGCATAGAAATCTCAAACACACGGAATAAAGCAAAGCAACTATTTGATCCCTGAGAAGTTTCAATACATGCTAGGCAAAAAGGCCAGAGACACAGCAGCCATGAAGAAGCTGTGGGTTGCTGTCTTCATTTCCTCATTGCCTGTCTTCACAGCACAGTCAGAGTTCACCCACAGTGCTCCAGAGGACTCTTATGGTGGTGGTGGTGAGGATCCTGGACCCCTTGCCCTAGGCAGTAGGTAATTCTCAGCCATCATCCTTCTCCAATACCAGGGAAATTTGATGCATGCTTGTCTTCATTTAGCTTTCAAGATACTTTTAATTTTTCAGTTTATTTTCTCAGCTTTTTTTCGAGGCCTTTCATCTTTTCACAATTTCTTAAAGTTGGAAAGTTTTTAAGCTCAGTGCTTTTATTTTTCACTTTTATTTTTAAAAAAATTCTTTAAGATTTGCCTCTTATATTTATTTTAATAAAGTTTATTAACAGCAAAGAACTAGAGCATGAAGAAGAACAAGGCATAAGCAAATAACTGTGAACTATTTAGATCCAGAATTAGCCTTCCTGAGTGCTAAAGCTTATTTTCAGTAGAATAAGTCACTTACAACCCCCAAGTTTGGCAATGTAAGCAATGGTTATTAATGTATTTTTCAGTGCCAGGTGAGTTGATGTGTAGGAAGGGGCACGCTTGAGTGTAATAGTGGGTGCTTTGTTTCTTTAGCATGCTGTTTCTAAAGGTTTAAGTGCATCTGTATAGACCTGGTGTTAGGGAGAAATAAATCCTATAAGTTTATTATATGACATAAAAAAGCTATTAAGGATGAAAGGGTAATTTGCATCTGGTTTACCCAATTTTAACTGTTAAAAATATTCAGGGTGCATATTTTTTAATGCTATATTTGCATAACAAAGCATGTACATCTCGGATGAAAATTTAACAAGGAATAAAAATGTTTACTAACTAAATGTTAATATTTACAACTGTAACTGTGAGACTCACTAAATAAAATATTTTTCTGATTGATCAAAAAATTCAGTGTGCAATTACTTGACTATTTTATTTTCATTTTTACAACAGTTTATTAATTTTTTTAGCTAGAATATTTTTGAGAATTTTATACCACACAATCTTCTCATCTATTCACTTCTCCTTGATATGACTGAAGCAATGACAACTAGGAGAGCAATAGGACAGCTGGCCAATGCAGCAAGACACAAGCCTAGAGGATAGCAAAGACAGTCCAAAGGACAGGATTAGAGAAGGCTCCCAGGCTCCCAGCCTGTGCTCCTGTGGAAGCCCATATTTAGACTTAGGCTGTTTCTTGTACTGTTGTCCTCAGTTCAGGTGTAATTGTTATGTAAAATGCACATAGTCCCTATAAAGCCATTTAGCATGTGTCCTAGCTGGGATGTCTACTGTTGTGATGAAACATCATAACCAAAAGCTACTTGAGGGAGGAAACAGTTCACTTGGCTTATATTTCCATATTACAGTTCATCATTTAAGGCAGTCGGGGGAGAACGTCAAACAAAGAAGGAACTTGGGGGCAGGAGCTGATGCAGAGGCCATGGAGGGGTGCTGCTTACTGGCTTGGCCCCATGGTCTGCTCAGCCTGCTTTCTTATAGACCCCAAGACTATGAGCCCAAGAATGGCACCACCCACATGATCCTTCTGCATCAATCACTGTTTAAGAAAATGCCCTACAGGTTTTTAGCCCAATCTTACGGAGGCATCTTCTCAGCTGGGGTTTCCATCTCTCCAATAACTCTAGCCTGTATCAAGCTGATATAAAACTAGCCAGCACAGCACTGATTTTGCATTTGAAGACTTTCAGAAATGTCACCATTCCAAAAATAAATTGCATCGTGATTGCATTGGTTCTCAGGCCTTGTCCTCAGTCATTGTCACACTGGCGTCATTGGTCATTAGTTTCATAAATTAAATCTTCCTGTGATTTAAACCCACAGGCCCTGAGCTGGTCTCAGCTTGTCCTTCACCAGGGGAAGTCCCTCTGCTTAATTCCCTAAGTGCAAAGGTGAGAAGGGAGCGGGCAGGTTGGAGGACTGGCTCACCATGGCAGCATCCTTGGATACCCTGGCCATCCTTTTCTTGTGCTTGGCTCTAATACAGAGCACGCACAGGAATCCTAAGTCACTGTAGCAAGCTTCAACCTTCCTGCCCAGAGCATTCTTGTCAAACGTGACACAGAGAACCAGTGTTTTGAAGGTGACATGGAAGCTCTTACTTTATTTTATTTGTTATTGATTTATTATTTTTATTGAAAATAAATTTTTATACACTATATACTGATTACAGTCTTCCCTCCTCCAGCTCGTCCTGGATCCTCCCCACCTCTCCCATCTACCTTTTATCTTAAACCGATGCAACTTCCTTTTCTTCTTTCCTTGTCAGTTCCTACTGAGATTTCCACTCAGAAAAGGTCTCGTTACTTTAAAACGTCATCTTTCAATAACAGCAACTGTGTCTGCCTTTAGATCTGAGTCTGAGGAAACAGGGTGGCAAAGCGTCTCTTCCAGCTGCTTCTTCTGCAGGTCTGTCTGCAGACTTACAAGCAGCCAATAGAGTGTTTGGCGGGCTGGGCTGATTTGTTTGGGAGTCTCATCCACAAGCACTTCTCAGCTTCTCCAACAATCCTATTCCTCCCCTCCCCCCCCCACCGCCGCCCCCGTTTTTTGGTTTTTGTTTTTGGCTTTTCACAACCACTTCTACATAGATTTTCCTCTTTGTTACCACATTATCTTAACTGACTGGTAAGTTACCTGGTCCAACCAGAATATCAATTTCAATAATCAAAAGGACGGATGACTTTCCACTCAACATTTTTGACCTGTCTACTTTGGATTCACAGGTGCATGTACTTGTTTCTGTGCCACTTCAATAATTCTGGGTTACGTGGACAAATGAGAGACATCCCTATCCGCCTAGGTATATGCATTACACACTACTTTTCAGTTTTGTAAGTGAGTCACTTAATTTCTTCACTATTCGTTCATGGTTTTTTTTTTTTTGCTTTTACTTTTATTCTGAAGCATTATTCCCTAACAGACTAGAAAACTCAGTCCCTCATTTCATTTCCTATACTGTTTTGCATGTTTATTCTATTTTAATGTAGAATTGGGAGGTGTTCCAGTTACATTTATCTAAAGTAGGCAGAACCAACATTTATACTTAATGGGACGATTGTGTGTGTGTGTGTGTGTGTGTGTGTGTGTGTG
>JADRCD010208494.1:17424-27620 GCA_019843815.1 Montemys delectorum | reverse complement strand
TGACACAACAAAGCTGTTTGCTGGACACCTGAAGGCCCACACTTTATGCTTCTTGTGAGGGAGAAACACACCTGTGTTCAACCCTTGCTGAAAAGCTAGAGCAAAAATTTAACCTGTGCAGTTATTTTCCAGAGCCTTATGTACCAAGGGTACTTAGGGCACAGTCACTGAGTGAGCGGATGCCTGAATCCAGCTACCTAAAGAGGTATGTAAATTCTTCCCAGATAGAACTAACTACTATGTCAAAGCCAAAATGCATGTATGTGTGCGTGCACATGTTGATGTGCACATAGTCATGTGCACACACACGTATTCATGGGCAAGGACCACCTCCAGTGTTGGCCTCTGCCTTCCACCTTGTTTGGACAGAGTTCCTTGCTGTTCTCTGCAGCCTATGCACAGCTAGCTGGCCCAAGAGCATCTTGGGATTCTCCCGTCTCCAGCTCCCAGGAATGCTGGCAGTACAGACGCACACTGCTGTGTCCAGCTTTAACGGGTTCTGGGACTGAACTCAGATCCTCGAGTTTGTGGCACAGTCATTTTACCCACTGAGCCATTGTCTCCGCCTAAATTCCTAAGACAGTGGCTCTCAATCTGTGGGTCACGACCTCCTGGGGTTGCATATCATATATTTATGTTACAATTCATCACAGGAGCAAACTTGCAGTTATGAAGTAGCAATGAAGTAATTTGAACTGGGTTAAAGGGTTGCAGCATGAGGATGGTTGAGAGCCACTGATCTAAGCCATCAAGATGTTCCTTTCTAAGAAAACTAGACATTCCAGCTGAGCCACCAGCGCCTCTGATGCGCCTCCATCCAGTAGAGTCCTGTCTGCTGGACAGGAGCTCCAGGTCTTCGCAGAACCCAGACTTCTTCGACTTCTAAGACTTCTATAAGACTTCTCTGCTGGGTTGGGAATTCCCTCAGATGGAAGTGAGGGAACATTGGCTGGTTTACCTCTTAAGCACATTTCTATGCTATATGCACACTTGGAGCCATTAGCCTCGTGTAGTTATTAAATCTAAGTTAAAAGTAAATAAATATTTAATATTCAGCTCCAGCAGAAATACATGTGTCTGCCTACCATGAAGTGAGGTAGCCAAAGGCAATGTTGTAAGATCCTGCACTGTGCTGTTTGGACTTACACCTTCCAAACTGATCTACTAAAATCCTCCCTCTCCTTCCCTCCCTCTCCCTCCCTCCCTCCTTTCCTCCTTCCTTTCTCCCTTCCTTCCCTCCCTCCTTCCCTCCTTCCTTTCTTCCTTCCTTCCTTTCCTCCTTCCTTCCTTCCTTTCCTCCTTCTTTCCTTCCTTCCTCTTTCTTTCCTTCCTTCTCTCTCTCTCTCTCTCTCTCTCTCTCTCTCTCTCTCTCTCTTTAATTGAATGAGGTCTGTGTATCTGTATCTGGGTGGTGATTCATGTGGATGTAATACCTGTAGTGGCCAGAAGAGGGCATCAGCTCCATAGGAGCTGGAGTTCCAGGCAGTTGTGAGCTGCCTTATGTGGGTGCTAAGAACCAAATTCACAAGAACAGTACCTACTCTTAACCACTGAGCCACCTCTCCATCCTCTTTTCTTTAAATAAAATTAAAAACAAGACTACATTTTTAGGGTTCAATAGCTTATCAAAAATACACCTCCCATTTCCTATACCTCCAGTCACTGAGCTCCTTGTAGGAACTATCCGCTGTTATATGCTTGACTTTTTCCCCCTATTTAATGCATCTTGGCTCTTACTTATACTGGTGCATATAGATTCGATAGTAATATACTATGCTATGGGGATGTGCCATAATTTATTTAGTCAGTGATGGACTTTTAGGTGATTTCCAGTCTTTTCCAACTGGAATACACAGGGAGGTTCTGCAGGCTATTGCGGTGATGAAGTCCTTGCACATACATGTAAATCCTCAGCGTGTGTTAATAGTGGGGAACTCTTGGGTCAGAAGCTAGATATACGTCTTAGCGTACATCACTAAATTGCCCCCTAAAAAGCTTGCAGTAAGAAAGTCTCTTCCCCACATCCTCAAACACTGTTCTTTAGGTTTTATTTGTTATTATTGTGTGTGTATGTGTCATGGGTAAGTGAGCACAGGAAGGTGTTTGCCACAGTTCAAGTGTGAAGGTGGGAAGAACCCTCCAGAATCAGTTTTCTTCTTCCACCCGGGTCCCAGGGATCAAACTCAGGTCATCCCGTTTGCACCCACTGACCCATCCCGCCAGCCCAATCGGTGACATTTAACAGAGGCCTGGCCTCAGTGTCCCATGAACTGTTCACAGTAACCGAATGAGGTAAGGTAGACATTGCTATTCCTGCTTTACAAACTTGGAACACAGACTTAGAGAGTGTTTAGCTCAGTTGTAGTCACCTAGCTTTAGTGGCCGAGCTAGGATTTAACCACAAGTAGGCCTCTCTTCAAAGCCTGTACCTAGTACCAACAGACCCCGGGCTCACCTGCTCCCCCAGCCCCTTCCCCCTGTGTGAGCTCCAGGCTTTCCCATTCTGCTAGGGTCCATTTGCTCTTCATTCTTGTTCTCTCTCCTTCCTAGAGCCAGAGCAGATGTCTCCTCTCGGAATTCCTTATCCTCCACTGCCAGTTCTCTCTACTCTTGACCTTGAGACTGCCCTACCTGAACCCTGGGGTCTGCCCAAGCCCTCTCTAGGTGATGCCTCAGGCTTTAGGGGTTGGAAGAGCAGGGGAGGGGAGCAACGGTTACTATCACCTGACTGTACCCAGCCAATTCACAAAGACAAGATGTCAAGTTAATGAGCCTGTAGGCTTCTAATTAGCTGTCAATTACCTCAAATTAATCAACTCCTCGCCTAATTAAGCATTATCGGCAGGTGGGCACAAAGCAGACCATTGTGTGGGAGCCATGAGAAAAGCTGGGCTGGCAAACTTGGTTAGGATCAGCACTGTGCACCGCGACAGCCTCCCTACAGCTCTGAGCTAGCAGCCAGCTAAGAGGCACCAGGGCCCTCTCTCCCCAACACTGGGGTCTCCAGGACCTCCTGGGAAGCTGGGCGAATGGACAGGGAGATGTGGAGCTCAGAGGCAAGTGGGACTTTAGGGAAGTGGATCAGTAGGAATGGAGAGCCGTGGAGAATCCTCATGAGCAGCCCCTGACACTGAGATCCTGGACGGGAGTAGAGCCAAGAGGAGGTTGGGAGTGGAGGCTCCCGGCGGATGCAAGCTCTGCGGCACTGGAAATGACTTACTTCTTTGAGCTGCTTTTCCATTCTAAAAATTGAGAAGACTTTTCAAGGCCTTCCTGGGTCTCTGTGGGAAGTGCCTGGTGTACACTGGTCAGGGTTCAGTGGTCTGACAGTGGAGGTGAGCCACTCACAACTCAGCGGCTTCGCCTAAGGACTGCTTAGGGTACCTCTAGGTTCCTGACAGTCCCCACCCTTCAGTGCACCCCTGAAGACTGTGAATTGGTGGTCTAGAACATGCCAGGTACTGGAGGCTGGGGTATTCTGGCTACATCTATGTCACCATCTCCCTACACCTTTGGGTACCCAGGGCTCAGGTGGCTCTCTCCACACACAAAGAGCCCTGGATGCAATACTCGGCTCATCATATGATCTCCACAGATCTCCAAATAACTGAAAGAAAGGGACAGATGAGGACCCTTTCCACCTTAGGTGTTGGAGGTGCAAGACCTAAGGGGCCAGGGCCTCAGGACAAACCTTGGGTACTGAGCTCACATTTCTGATATGGTCCTTGTAGCTGAATACTTCTGGCCCTCCTGTATGGGACAGGCTGAGCTTGGCAGCTGGGACTCCAGCACATCAAGTATATTCACCATCTCCATCCTGGCACGGGACATCTTCCCTTATGGGGCAATGGAGGCCACTTGTCTTTCACTTCTGTGGAAGTTTGGAAACATTCCCTCACCCTTGGTATAAATCAGTTACTTAGCAAACATTTATTGTGCCTGCTGATCAAAGCTCACAGTGGGAAGGGAGGTGGCTGGGCAAACAGAATTGTCAATGTGTGCCCTGGGGATGCAAGGAACATTAGGCAATTACAAAGTGCCTACTGTGTTCTGGCAGGAATAGCAAAAAAAAAAAAAAAAATTGATGACTATATTATTTGTGTACACAGTTATTGTCTTAGTTAGGGTTTTTATTTCTGCACAAACATCATGACCATGAAGCAAGTTGGGGAGGAAAGGGTTTATTGAGCTTATTTTTACATTGCTGTTTATCACCAGAGGAAGTCAGGACTGGAACTCAGGCAGGTCAGGAAGCAGGAGCTGATGCAGAGGCCATGGAGGGATGTTTTTTACTGGCTTGCTTTTCTTGGCTTGCTCAGCCCGCTCTCTTTTAGAACTCAAGACTTCCAGCCCAGGGATGGCACCACCCACAAGGGGCTGTACCCCCTTGATCACTAATTGAGAAAATGCCCCACAGCTGGATCTCATGGAGGCACTTCCACAACTGAAGTTCACTTTTCTGTGATAACTCCAGCCTGTGTCAAGTTGACACTCAAAACTAGCCAGTATAATTGACCCCTTGTCAACTTGACACACAAACACACCACTATTAAGCCTCAACCCTTATGTTCTTATTTATCTCCAAGATTTAAAGTCTCACAGTCTTTATATATTAAAAGTTTAATTAATTTAAAATGTCTAATATCTTTTAAAATTTAAAGTCTCTTAACTGTGGGCTCTATTAAAATATATTTTTTTTTAAGAGGGAAAAATATCAGGGCACAGTCATAATCAAAAGTAAAACCAGTGTCTAGGATCTAATTCACAATCTTTTGGGCTCCTCTAAGGGCTTTGGTCACTTTTTTAACTCTGCCCTTTGTAACACACATCTTGTCTTCTGGGCTCTAGATGTCTATACTCCACTGCTGCTGCTGTTTTTGGTGGTCATTGCATGGTACTGGCATTTCCAAAACAATGCTGTAACCAGACTTTACCAATAGCCTCTCATAGACTGTCTTTACGGTGTTAAGCCTCAACTCCTTTGCATGACACCTTTAGTCTTGGGCCATGAATTGCAAACTGAGGCTGCACCTTTACCAATGGCCTTCCATGGCCTCTCACTGTGTTGAGCTTCAGCTGCTCTCCATGACCCCTTCATGCTGTCAAAACCAGTACCACCTGGGTGATTTTTATACATTATCAAGTCTTGCTGTAGCACAAGGTACAACCTTGGCTATCTCTGGAACACAGCCTCTTAGTGTTCTCAGAAAACACTTCCCAGAAGATGTCACCTCAATGATGCTGGTCTCTTCTTAATCACCGCTAATTTTTTAGCTTTAGCTAACCAGCATCAATAGTCCCAGCAATGTAAAGTTTTTATTTTAGTAGTTTTGGTATCTTGTTAATCACAGCTGATAATTTAGCCCCAGCTAACCAGAACCACAGAATTTTTACAATTAAAACAACATAGTCCTGATAAGAGTCTTTAATCTTTCCTCTGAAATTTTATAAGCCAGGCCTCCATTTCTGCACTGTTTTTAACAAGATTTTCTAAGCTCCCACAGACATTTTACAGAGTTTTTAACAGTGGCTCTTCTAGCTCAAAGTTTTAAAGTCCTTTTACAGTCCTCCCCAAAACATGGTCAGGTTGTCACAGGAATACCCCACTTCTGGTACCAATTTGTCTTAGTTAGGGTTTTTATTTCTGCACAAACATCATGACCATGAAGCAAGTTGGGGAGGAAAGGGTTTATTGAGCTTATTTTTACATTGCTGTTTATCACCAGAGGAAGTCAGGACTGGAACTCAGGCAGGTCAGGAAGCAGGAGCTGATGCAGAGGCCATGGAGGGATGTTTTTTACTGGCTTGCTTTTCTTGGCTTGCTCAGCCCGCTCTCTTTTAAAACTCAAGACTTCCAGCCCAGGAATGGCACCACCCACAAGGGGCTATACCCCCTTGATCACTAATTGAAAAAATGCCCCACAGCTAGATCTCATAGAGGCACTTCCACAACTGAAGTTCACTTTTCTGTGATAACTCCAACCTGTGTCAAGTTGACACTCAAAACTAGCCAATATAGTTATGTTTAATGGATTGTTTATCAAGATAGATGCTATGTTTATGATGTTTGTTTAGACAGAGACTCAGTGTATAGTCTGGGTTGGCCTTGAACTCACAGCCTTCCTTTTTCAGCCTCCTAAGGGCAAGGTTTATATACTCATGCTCCATCAAGCCAAGTACATATATACAGTTTTGGTTTTCTTTGTGTCTTTGGGTTGGTTGGTTTGTTTGTTTAGTTTATTATTTTTTTTCTTACTTATTCACTTTACATCCTGATCACTGCCACCCTCCTGGTCACCTCCTCCCACAATCCTTCCCCCTCTCCTTCTCCTCTGAATGGGTGGGTGCTCCCCCCGGGTATCCCCTCATCCTGGCACTCGAAGTCTCTGCGAGGCTAGAAACTTCCTCTCCCACTGAGTCCAGACAAGGCAGCCTAGTTAATAGAATATATCTTACATACAGGCAATGGCTTTTGGGATAGCCCCCATTCCAGTTGTTCAGGACCCACAGGATGGCCAAGCTGCACATCTGCTAAGGGAGGCCTCGGTCCAGCCTGTGTATGCTCTTTGGTGGGTGGTTCAGACTCTGAGAGCCCCAAGGGTCCAGGTTTGTTGGCTCTGTTGGTCTTCCTGTGGAGTTCCTATCCCCTCTGGGGCCTGTGTCTTTGATTTTTTTTAGGGCTCTGTAACCCAGAGTTGTCCGGAATTCACTGTATAGCCCAGGCTGGCTTCAAAGGCTCCACAGTCCCCTTGCCTTAGCCTCAGGTGTGAGAAACCATGCTCAGCTACATAAAGTTGTTTCCTTTTAGATGTATTTACCTTACTCTCTGCTATGCATGCTTTGCCTGTGAGGTGTATGTGTACCACTTATGTGTCTGTCAGAGCCCCTAGAGCTGCGGTTATGCATAGTTGTGAGTTGCCACTGGGTACTGGAATCAGACCCTGGTGGTTTGCAAGGGCCACAAGTGCTGTTAGCCACTGAGCCATCTCTAGGCCCCACAATCAGTTTTTGTATGTTTGATTGTTTTGCTTTGTTTCAGACAGAACCTCACTGTGTATCTGTGGCGGGCCTATTACTTGCCATGTAGGTTAGGCTGGCCAAGAACTCACAGAGATCACCTGCCTCTGCCTTCTGAGTGCTGGCAATAAAGGCGTGTGATCATGCCTGGCTCTACAGACAGTTTTGGAAACCCCATAATACAAAAGATACAGAATAACCTGTGTGTTTCTCTGGTACCATTCCCTGGCCAACTATTCCTTTCCCTACAACCAACCAGTAACCAGTTTTTACACACTCCATCAGAAGTTTAAAAAACACTTCGACACAGGGCCAGGCACGATGGCCCATGCCTAGCGCTCAGAGGCGGAGATCTCTGTGAGTCTGCATAGTGAGTGCCAGGCCAGCCAAAGCTCCACAATGAGACCCTGAAAAGGAAAAAAAGACATAAAAAGAGAAGTTGGAAAGATGGATTAGTGGTGAAGAGCTTTTGCCGAGGACCTCACACAATTCTGTCCCAGTTCCTACATGAGGCAGCTCACAGCCGCCTGTAACTTCAGCTCGAGGGAATTTAACAGCCTCCTCTGGCCTCTGCAGGCACCATACGAATGTGTTGGGGGTTGGGGATTTAGCTCAGTGGTAGAGCGCTTGCCTAGCAAGCACAAGGCCCTGGGTTTGGTCCTCAGCTCTGGAAAAAAAGACAAATGTATGCACTTACTTCTTTCTACACACCACACACATGTAACTTAAAATAATAATGAAAATAAAAATTTTAATTTTATACACACACACATCTTTTATTTTTCGTTTTTTGTTGTTGTTGTTGTTGTTGTTGTTGTTTGGTTTTCCAAGACAGGGTTTCTCTGTATAGCCCTGGCTGTCCTAGAACTCACTCTGTAGACCAGGCTGGCCTCCAATTCAGAAATCCACCTGTCTCTGCCTCCCAAGTGCTGGGATTAAAGGTGTGCGCCACCACCACCCAGCCAGAATCCCATTCTTGTTTTTTTTTTTTTTAAAGATTTATTTATTGTTATATGTAAGTACACTGTAGCTGTCTTCAGACACACCAGAAGAGGGTATCAGATCTCATTATGGGTGGTTGTGAGCCACCATGTGGTTGCTGGGATTTGAACTCAGGACCTTTGGAAGAGCAGTCAGTGCTCTTAACCTCTGAGCCATCTCACCAGCTCCCCAGAATCCCATTCTTTAATGTATACTTTTTTCCCTCCCTCCCCACCCCGTCTATAAATTTAGGCTGAAAATGTAGTTCTGTTGGTAGAGCATGCACAAGGCATGCACAAAGCCTGGATTCCATCCCGAGCACCACAGAAACCCAGATGTGGTGGCAGTGAAGGTCTACAACTCGCTACTAGGGCAGCAGAGGCAGAGGGATCAAAGGTCAAGCTTATCTTCAGTTATATGAGGAATTTGAGGCCAGCCTGAGCTACTTGAGATCCTGCCTCAAAAAAAATTTGTTGTTCTGTTTTTTATTTGTTTTGTTCTGTTTTGAGACAGGGTCTCTAGTTGAGCCCTGGCTGCCTGGAACTCAATATTAGACCAGGCTAGCCTCAAACTCACAAAGATCTACCTGCATCGGCCTCCTGAGAGCTGGAATTGAAAGTTTGGACCACTTGGCTTCAAAAAATAATTCTTAATGAAAGGAAATATAATCACAGCTCAGGTGATAATGCTGACTCAATGTAAAGCCACATTCTGGAAGAAACAAACAAAATGAGCATTAAATAAAACTAGAGAAACTTAAAGCATGGACCTTATTTAGGACTAATGTATTTTGTGTGTGTGTGTGTGTGTGTATGTGTGTGTGTGTGTGTGTGTGTATGAAATTTGTTCTATTTTTCCTATCAGTCATAACAAAGACACCACGATATTAAATAACAGGAAATCAGCACATGCTGCATGCTTTTCACCATATTTAAATTTCTTTTGAAAATCGTTCTCAAATAATTTAAAATAAGGCAAAGATTAATAAAGCCTCAAGTCATCTAAAAGCACTAGGGAGGCCAGCACATAGGCCCTGAGTCAAATGTGAGAGGAGAGCATGAGAAGGTTTGTGCTGTGTTTTTATTGAAAATGGACTGAAAAGTTGTAACTGTAGCCCCGGTCCTGCCTGTCATCGGACCACGAGGAAAATGCGTTGGTTTCAGAGGAACTAACTCACCTGTGGTTCTTGACTCCCACACCGGCTCTTCCAGACGCTTCCAGCTCTCAGCAGATTGCCATCAGCTAGCTATCCACACCCGGCAGATGCTGGCTCCCTCCTCCCCCTGCCGAACTTTGAGCTGCACACCATGAGAAAGATGCTCCTGACGTGTGGCCCCTGTGGAGGTGCTTTCTTTTAACATTTAACCGACATCCAGTTGAAGGAAAGATGGTCTCCTGATGGATGTCAGCAATGGTTAAGAGGGAAAGCCTTTCTGGTACCCCAACCTCGGGTGCTGTGAAGGGCTCGGGCTCTAAGTCTGACCCAAGCCGAGGCGCCTGCGCCCTGCTATGCGTTCCGTCACCACGAGAGGGACCGAGGAGCGGGCTCTTCCCTGTGCTGTCCTCCATAGCCTTGCCTAGGAAGAAATGTCAAAGTAGGAGCGGATCTAACTGGGAAGATGATCAATGGTGAGGTGGGTAGGGGACAAGTGAGGTAATGGAAGAGTGGATATGATATGATATATGATATGATATGATATGATATATGAATCTCAAAATAAAAGCCATTATTTTGTATAATTAATATAGACTAATAAAGAACATTTTAAAAATAAAGAATGTGGGACTGGCCAGATGGCTCAGCAAGAGCACTGACTGCTCTTCCAAAGGTCCTGAGTTCAAATCCCAGCAACCACATGGTGGCTCACAACCACCCGTAATGAGATCTGATGCCCTCTTCTGGTGTGTCTGAAGACAGCCACAGTGTAATTATTTACAATAATAAATAAATCTTTAAAAAAATAAAAAATAAAAAATAAAAATAAAGAATGTGAGTCCCACCGGGCGGTGGTGGTGCACGCCTTTAATCCCAGCACTTGGGAGGCAGAGGCAGGTGGATTTCTGAGTTGGAGGCCAGCCTGGTCTACAGAGTGAGTTCCAGGACAGCCAGGGCCATACAGGGAAACCCTGTCTCAGAAAAACCACAAAAAGAAAAGAAAAGAAAGAAAGAAAGAAAGAAAGAAAGAAAGAAAGAAAGA
>JADRCD010208494.1:7028-17324 GCA_019843815.1 Montemys delectorum | reverse complement strand
GAAGGAAGGAAGGAAGGAAGGAAGGAAGGAAAGAAAGAGAGAGAAAAAGAATGTGAGTCCCAGGCCTGTGACCTCAACCCTCAACTTTGGAGACTACCTGGCCCTAAAGCCCCCACACTGCCCTCTCCTGTGAAAACCATTTTGTCAGTTGGAACCAAGGGACTAACAAACCTATCCAGGGTCACACAGCTGTCAAACACAGGGACCTGGTTCTGAACCTCCCTGCCTCCAAAGTTCTCCCTCGGAGGGTCTGAGGTACCCTCACCATAGCCTTCTATCCTGGGAAATCAAGGCAGAGGGCGATGACAAAGCATAGTGTGTGGGTGGCCCCATCTGTCAGGGGTGGGCAGAAGGCTAAGCCTCAGAGGCCAAACCCTTGGCAGATGACCATAGCAGCTCTAGGGAGGCAGAGGGTGCCAGCCTGCCCCCATGAGAGAAGGGAACTGCTGGTAACTTCTCCCAGGCATGGATGACAGCTGCAGTGCAGGGCAGGACAGAGGCCCCACATGCTAAGAACTTTCACTCGCTCTGCCTGGGACCTAATCTCATTACTCTACATGGACCCTCTGGGACCACCCTCCCGAGTCCCTTTTAATCCCCTCCCTCCCTCTGGGAATGCTCCAATGTCCTCCCCTTCTCCAAGGTCTTCTCCTTGCCAGGTCCTGCCAGGCACATGCAGAACCCACCCTTCAGTGTTTGTCAAACTACCTGTGCCCCCACTTCTATGCTCCTCAAAGAAGAGCCAAGAAGGCTGAAGACCCAGTTTCTCTCACTAGCCTGTAGCAGTCCGACACACCTTCCTGAAATGGCCCTCTTCTTTTCTTTTCTTTTTTTAAGATTTATTTTATGTATATGAGTACTCTGTGCTGTCTTCAGACACACCAGAAGAGGGCATTGGATCCTGTTACAGATGGTTGTGAGCCACCATGTGGTTGCTGGGAATTGAACTCAGGACCTTTGGAAGAGCAGCCAGTGCTTTTAACCGCTGAGCCATCTCTCCAGCCCCTGAAATGGCCGTCCTCTGGACTCTCTGTCTCATGAGTCTCTTGTCCCCCACCCCACGCTGCACCCCTCTCCCCCGGCTGGAAATGCCCAGAGCTACCCCGTGCTAGAAGGGTTCTACCTCCCTCTCCTTTCTAGGCAGCTCCCAGGGCTTTTGTTGGGTTCTGTTTCAGGACTGACTGATGGAAAGAGACCCCTGTGTCCACAGTAAATCTGAGACAGCAGCTCCCCCTTCAAACAGTTGTTCTGAAGCCAGAAGACACTGCAAATTGAGTGCTTAGTCAGCGTCTGGCAGAGGGACCCTCAAGGTGTTGGTACCAATGTGGCTTTTATCAGGGATACAGGTTGTCAGCATCACACGTGCCAAGGATGTCTCCTGGCTGAGGTCAGGTGCGGGGGAGGAAGGTTGGGTCTCAGTGTTTATAGTCCTCCTAAGAGTGCTGGGTGCCCCAGGCTTTGAACTGAGTTCCTTACTACCAGCACTCTTACAGGACAGTTCTTGTATTACTCCCATTTTGCAGATGTCAGAACTGAGGTTAACAGACAGCTTGTGGAGAGATGCAGTTGCAAACTACTCCGCTCCAGAATTCTCCAAGGCAATCCATTGCCTCTCAGGACACACCGAAAAACAGAATGGATGCCCAAAATAACTACCCCCCCCCCCCAGTATATGCTCCCATTCTCCAGAAGTATTCAGTATAATGCCACCCAGTAGTGGCCCCAACCCCCACCACAGCCAGCCAGGGTCCAGGGCTGTCTCTCCTCACCCTGAGCAGCCGAGGGGTCCTTTTGGCTCTGGGTCTTCCTCTCCCCCACCTTCTGCTGCTGTTCCTCATTTACATAAATTATCTCTTCCCCAATTATCCATCCAGCTGTCCCAACGGTGATCTGTGAATGAATTAAAAACGGAATATAATTTAATAATGGCTGATTAGAAGAAGATTAGTTGTTATATAAAAGGGAAAAGCCAAGAGCCAGCTAGTTGCCCTTAATCTGAGCCAATACCATCGTTATTCAGGAAAGCTGTCCTGGCCACCAGGCTAGGCTCACTTGGGGGCCCGGGGTAAGAAGAGCTCAGGAGTGGGTGGCAGACCACCCCAGAGACAAGAGCCTGAGGGTTGATTCCCACGACAGCACAGAGACCGGATGGCTGCTGCGACTCCCTTCTAAGCCGTTTGAGCCGTATCTGGGGGTCTATTCATGCCCTGAATTCTAGGCCGCCTGGAAGAAAACCACTGGGTTCCCCCAAGGCAACCACTGTGCCCATAAGAGCCCCTAACCAATTTCTACTCAGTCTAGGATATAGGGTTCCCAGAGCACATGGTAGTATGGGTACACAGATCTCCCTACCAAGGAATCTGCCTCTCTAGGGTACGTGGTGAGGGAAAGAATTGCATGGGTTAGCCTAGGACAGTTCTGTGGAGGGACTGTCCTAGACAGGAGACCTAGCCCAGTGAAGTCCAGGGCTGTCTCTCCTTACCCTGAGCATCCGAAGGGTCCTTTTGGCTCTGGGTCTCCCTCTCCCCCAACTTCTGGAGAGGAAGCCTGGGCTGATGCCCCCAGTCTCCCATGCAGTTCACTTCCACCATCAATACCTGTGGTCCTGTCTGTGTGGGAGGCTGAGAGTTGATTGAGAGGAGGGGCTACGGCTTTTTTCAGCCTGAGTATCAGCAGCTCTCTGTGCATCAGTCAACAAATAAAGATATCAAACCCCCTTCTGCGACTGCCTTCATGCAGGTTAAATCTCCCTTGCTGCTTTCCCAAAACAGCAACCTCGAAAACATAGATGACCGGGCTGGCATGGTGGCTCAGCAGGTAAAGGCACTCACTTGCCACCACTCCTGATCACCTGAGTCCCGTCCCAAGGACCCCACCGGGTGGAAGGAGAGAGCCAACTCTCTAAGGTTGTCTTCTGAACTCCACACTTCACACACACAATAAATAAAAGGGTTTTTTTTTTTTAATTTTTTTTTGTTTGTTTTTTTTTTGTTTTTGTTTGTTTTTTAAATACAGCAAGTCAATGTTATTCAGGATGTCTGGCTATCACTCTGTCCATCCATCTGACTAAACAGTTTTGGATAAAGATGGGTGGGTGGCACCGTGGAAAGAGGGTGAGACGACAGGTTGAAGTCTGACTAGAGGGGAGCCTCAGGTCCTCAGCTTCCTGTATGACCCGGGCCATGTTACTAATCTCTGTGTGCCTCAGTTTACTCTTCTGTAAAGTGGTGTTTGTCACAGCAGTCCCTACCTCCAAGGGTTCTGGATGAAACACAAGAATGGAGGAAAAAGCATTTAATACTATAGAGTGGCTGCTAAGTCAGCACTCAGGACTTGTGCTACTTGCTGCTTAGTCTCTGCTTGCCTCTCTGCTTCTAGACAATAGTTCCTAGTATTCAGAGAATGGCTTTTTTTTTTTTTTTAAACAGAGGCTCACTGTGTGCCCCTGGCTAGCCTAGAGCTTTAGACCAGGCTGGCCTTGAGCTCACAGAAACCCACCCGTGTCTGTCTCCCGGGTGCTGGGATTAAAGGTATGTAGCCCACCACCACACCTGGCTGGCTTCTCCTCTTGCTATTGGGTGGACAGACAGGCTTATAAAGGACTCTTTCACATCCCACAGGTCATGACAGGCCCATGAGACAGATACAACTCCTGCTCTCGGGTCTGGGCAGTGCATCCATTTCGGTGGGCGTGTGTGGACATCTTCCAGGCCCAAGGACACACCAGGAATCAAGAGGTAGGTTGCCAGAGGAAACAGGACTGACAAGAAGGACCGAAGAGATGTAGTGGCTAGCCTGGGCAAGCAGGGTCACCATGGATCAGCCTGCAAGGAAAATGGCCTGCAGCACTGAAGGTCGAATCTTTCCCTAGACACTGGGCGAGAGAAAAGAGTGTGCGCAGTGTTTGTTGATTGGCCAGCTGAGATTTCTCCAGACTTTCCTAGTCATCAAAATAGTCTTTTGAGCTAAGCAGTGGTGGCACAGGAATTTAATCCCAGCACTCGGGAGGCAGAGGCAGGCAGGTCTGTGAGTTGTGAGGCTAGCCTGGTCTACAGAGTGAGGTCCAGGACAGCCAGGGCTACACAGAGAAACCCTGTCTTAGAAAAAAACAAACAGACATATGGCAGAATATTTTTGCATGTAATTCATGAATGTCCCTCGGGCCACCTTAGCTCCTCTCATGATAACTACTACAATGTGAGCATGGTGTAAACTGTATGCCTGTATTATTTTTACTTTACATTGTATTATTGAATGACAAGAAAAATCTGTCCATGTTCCCTGAAGGTGCAGGTTCTTTCTGAAGATTGTTCACCCATGGTTGCTAGAATTCATAAATTCAGAATTCGTGGATGTGGAAGGTATGGAAGGCCAATATATTTGACAAGGGAATCAGTCCCCCAAACAGGAAGTTCCTGTCCCCACCTGTCCTCCCACAGGGCCTGGGAGGGACGGTGGTTTATAGGGATGGGCTGACTAGTGCCCCCACATTTTCCCCAGCACACCTGATACCCATCAGCATCCTCTGGCCCAGTCCGGTCTCTTCAGCGTCCCCCATAGATCTCAGAACACATCCATCCATATTGAAGTTGGGGGATGGGGGTAGGAGAAGCTCCCAGGCCTGCCTAGGCTATGGGATAATTTGATATTCAAATCCTGGCAAAGACCTGCTTCAAATTGCTACAAATTAAGCTGATTTTGGCCCTCTGGATGAGGGATTTGCTCCGTGGATCAGCCTTCCCAGGACTTGATAAGGTCAGATTACAGAAGGAGGGACAAGAGAAAGAAAGGGCTGAGGGTGGGGGGCAGCCAAGACCTGTAGTTAGGGAAAATTCCCAAGGCCTCAAAAAAGTCAGCTCTACCCTGGGGTGGCAAGGTGTCTGGTCCCAAATGAGTCAGAAGAATCCCCCAGATTTCCAGGAAAGCCCAGCCCTGGACTGTTCATAAGGCAGTCCCTATAAAGTCTTTATCAAAGCCATGGAAGTTGGTGCAGAACCGACTGCCCCATTTCTGGTAAGGAAATAGAGGCTCTGAGAGTTGAGATGAGGGGCTGGCCACAGACCAAACAAACTGGACTCAATGGCTGCCACCAACTTGCTGTGTGACCTTCAGCCTATAACCCTTTTTATAAGGAATATTAACAGAACACACATGGTAAGGAGCACATGGCAGGTACTCTTTGTACATCCTGGCCAGCATGCCTGGGAAAGCCTGAAACCTGAAGTGGCCGGAGAGGAGCCTGAGCCTGGGGTACTGGGGGGGGGGGGGTGGTTACGCTCAGTCACTCAGGGACGAGTCAATCCCCTGCCTTCTCCTTACTTCACCTCCCTCCCGACAAGACACCCCCCACCCGGCAGAACCTCATCTCCATCTGCTTGATCAGGGCCTGCACTGTATGTTGCAGCAATTTTAAATTGCACCATTAAAGATTTTATGCTGGAGACGTTAAAATTAAAAAGATCTATGTGCAAAGAGTCACAACGAATTTAATCAACTTGATTTAATAGAAAACAGCAAATGGAATTTATGATGCTCCAAAAGACAAGGGAATTTTTTTCCCACACAAAAAAATAAATAAATAAAATAAAAAGCACTTTGTAGAAAACAGAAAGTGGAGTATTGGAGGGGGGGCTCCCCATCTGAGAGTTTATCAGAACCTAATCCGGGGAGAACAGCGATGGCTGAGGCTGTTGGCCCGCTAATCCCAGCTGCCATTAAAATATTAAAGATAAATCTAATCGTCTCTTTATCCAAAATAAGCGACTTTTGTGTGGGGAGAAAACGTCTAACCCCTTAGGAGGAGAATTAGTTCTAATGCATCAAATGGAATTCGGTCCAGCCTGAGGCGAAATAGGGTTTAGAGGCAAATGAGACGGTAATAGAACTAAAACCCAGAATAACAAATTAAAAACCCTCATTTACACGAATTAAAACGGCTCACAAAAGGGATAGAAACCCAGCTCTGCCCTCCTCAGTCCCCCGGCCTGCCTTACTGTCCTATGGCCCCCATGGTCTCACCACCGAGCTCATTGTCACCCACCCACGGGTCCCCTAGAGAGACCACAGCATGACCTCATCCTGTCCTCCTCCTCTATCCCAGAGGCCTCCAGGCAGAGTTGCACAGCGAGCCCGGTCCAAGCCCAGGCCCAGAATGTTTAGATCCTTTGACGCAGCTCCTCCTGCCTCTCCCTACAGTCCCCACCGGGACTCCATTCCTGTCCTCCTCTGTCCCATGCACTGGTCTAGTTTTGTTTGATAGGGTCTCACTATGTGTATTGGCCACACTAGCCTCAAACTCATGATCCTCCTGCCTCAGCCCCCTGAGTGCTGAGATGTATAGGCATGTTCCACCATGCCTAGACTACTTTCTTAAATTCCAGCAGCCCCTGCTGTCGTGGGAAAATAGAAATCACAGCCCCTGTTCTTACACAGCTTCCATCCCCAGCCTTGACCCCCTCAGTGTTTCTGCCTGTCCCAGCTCCACGGGACTGTACGAGCAATCCCATATGGGATGCTCTAGAGCCGGCCCGCTACAAGGCGACTAGGCCTCGTTTCGGTTCTCTTCACGAGCTCACGCTAGTTCTACAGTGAGGCACCTGAGAATCTCGGGGTCTGTCGCTGGGGAAAGAGAGACTGTTTAACAGGGATTCCGCAGGGAAGCAGAGTGGGCAGCCAGCAGCCAATCTGAACACCAGGTCGGGTCACCTCCTGGGTTGACACTCAGAGGGGCCAAGGCCGATCCATATGTTTAGGCTTCTCTCAGAGCAACCCCCTGTCTCAGCATTAGCATTCTGGATCCCTCTACATGTGGAGCCCTGTCTCCCTGGGACCCCCATGCCTACCTTCCTGATCAAGCTCTGAGCCCCCTCACATTAAAACAAAATCCTGTTTGGGGGTTATCTCTGAGGAGGTCCTGACAGCTCAAGGGTCTCTAAGGCCCGGCCACGGATTCATGGAACCTGGATACGAAGTCTGACAAATGAGTCTATTTAGACTGCAGAGGGGAGAAGGTGAGGAAGGGGCCCGTGGGTCCCATACCAGGAGGGCCAAAAAGCACCTCTGACCTCCTTCAGCCTTCTTAGCAAATCTACTTGAACGGGAAACTCATGGTGATAGCACCTTATTATGGGATATTAAGGGGAACTAGATTGTGAGGCCAAACCCTCCCCTGACCGTGTTTCTTCATTCGATTCCCCTTTCTGCAACCCTCTTGGTTGCTCCACGCTGCAGGGGGTGTTGCGTGGGAGAGGGCGGGGGGGGGGAACACGGACATATTTTCTCTCTGTCCACCGTTTTCAGCATGGCAGGAAAATGACTTCAGCCCTTGCTTTCAGGCAGACCACGAGAAAAATTTGAGATGGGGTGGAGATACCTGGCTCTTGAGGACCTAGCAGCCACACCCCTGGGGTGGCTGCGGAACAGTGAGGAGGTCTGCTAAATAGAAGAGGTTTTTCCTTTTGTTCAGGGGATAGCGCTGAGTAGAGGTGGTTACAGGTGGTTGAAGGTGTCATTGCTTCAGGCCAAATAGGAGGGAGTCCCTGTAAGTCTTAGAGCTTCAGAGTCCAGTCCTGTTACTGCCTCAGTCAGAAGGTTTCCTCCTATGTCTGTAATCCCAGCTACTCTGAAAGATGAGGCAGGAAATTTGAAAATTTGAAGCCAGATAGGACAACTTGTTTTTGGTTTTTGGTTTTGGTTTTTCGAGACAGGGGTTCTCTGTGTAGCCCTGGCTGTCCTGGAACTCACTCTGTAGACCAGGCTGGCGTCGAACTCAGAAATCCACCTGCCTCTGCCTCCCAAGTACTGGGATTAAAGGCATGTATCACCACAAGACCATGTCTCAAAGGAAAAACGGGAATGGGGGTGGGGATACTGGACGGGGCACTCAGTAGGTTAAAAACACTTGCTGTGTGTGCTCAGGGGTTAAGAGGAGTGTCTGCTCTTCCAGAGGTCCTGAGTTCAATTCCCAGAAACCACACGGTGGCTCACAACATCTATAATGAGATACGGTGCCCTTTTCTGGCCTGCAGGCATACATGCAGGTAAAACACTTATACATAATAAATAACTTTAAAACAAAACAAAAAACAGAAACCTACTCGCTTGCAAACCTGACAACATGAGTTCAATCCTCAGAACCCACATAAAAGTGGAGGGAGAGACTCAACTCCTACAAGTTGTCCTCTTACCTCCACATATAAGCCATGGAAAGTGACCATGAAAATAAGCAAATAAATGTAAAAGTTAGAAAAGAAAAGCTGGGCATGGTGGCACACGCCTTTAATCCCAGCACTTGGGAGGCAGAGGCAGGCGGATTTCTGAGTTCGAGGCCAGCCTGGTCTACAGAGTGAGTTCCAGGACAGCCAGGGCTACACAGAGAAACCCTGTCTCAAAACAAAAAAAAAACAAAAAAAACAAAAAACAAAAAACAAAAAAACAAAAAAAACAAAAAAAACAAAATAACAACAACAAAAAAAACCTTTTAGAAAAGAAAGAAGGGAGGAAACTGAGGCACAGAAAGGCTAAGTTACTAGGTCACCCAGCTCTTGTGGTAGATGGGAGCTGGTCAGCCCAAAGGTAGGCATTTCCTTAGCATGCCCAAGGCTCTATACTCAATGCCCAGTGGCTGGTATGGAGCCAGTGCCCTCAGCACTGCTTCATTGGTGACTTCAGCATGGAGGGATGAAGGCAAGGGACTGCATCTAGACCTGCTAGGGTCTTCATGCTGAGCCCCTTAGCCCTTGGACCCTCTCAATCCTGCTTCAGGGTAGGTGTCAGGGCAGATTTTAAAAGTTCTCAAACCAGGTCTCTATTGTACATTTGTTTCCTTCTGGTTTGGTTTGGTTTTTTGAGACAGGGTTTCTCTGTGTACCTCTGGATGTTCTGGAACTCACAATGGAGACCAGGCTCAAACTCACAGAGATCTGCCTGCCAACGCCTCCCCAGTGCTGGGACAAAAGGCAAGAACTGTCGCCACCACCAAGTCTGATCTACTTTTTAAAAACAAACAAAAACTTGAAGAGGTGGAAGAACTCCTTTTTGGACCGCCTTTTTCCAGTTTGTTACTTTGTAGGCCTCTCCAGATACCCTCCAGCGGCTCATCCTTCCACTTACGGACCGTGAGAAGACACGCCCCTTCTTTCCTCAGTCCTCTAGGTAGCTGACTACAGGCCTGGTAACAAGTTTTCTTTGTATCAGTAAATTCTTACTTTTCTTTTTTTTAATATTTATTTTATTTAATTTGATGTGTATGAGTACACTGTAGCTGTCCAGATGGCCGTGAGCTATCGTGTGTGTAGCCACTGGGAATTGATGCCGGCCCCACTCGCTCCAGCGTAATTCACTGTCGCTGTCTTCAGACGCACCAGAAGAGGGCGTCCGATCTCATTACAGGAGGTTGTGAGCCATCATGTGATTGGGGGGATCCGAACTCAGGACCTTTGGAAGAGCAGTCAGTGCTCTTACCCGCTGAGCCATCTTGCCAGCCCCCCTTACTTTTCTTTAAGTTTGGTTGGTTGGTGTTTGAAACAGGGTTTCTCCTTGTAGCCCTGGTTGTCCTAGAATGGGGTCTCAGACCAGGCTGGTCTGGAATTCAGAGATCCGCCTGCCTCTGCCTCCCCAATGCTGGGATTGAAGACATATGCCACCACACCCGCGCAATTTCTTATTTTTCACCATAAACATGAATGGCAGTGATAATAAAGCTGGGCTTCCCATGAAATTTCCTGGCAATGAACCTTAAAACTCCCATGACTCATGTAAGTCACAGGCAGGGAACCTAGTATACTGCAACATCCAACTGTCATCAGGGTTGGAATCCCATGATCCTCAGCACGTTGGAGGCAAGAAAGAAGGAAACTGTGACTCAGTGTGTGGGCCTCCGAGGCTCTGGATCTTGTGCTAAGAGGGAGTGTGGAATTAACAATTTACTAAAGCCCAACGGAGGGGCATACCTGTGAGGGATTTTTCTTGACAGAATTATTTGAAGTGGGAAGGCCTACCTACCTTTAATCTGGACCACAACCTCAGAAGCTCAGAAAGAATGGGAAGACAGAGCTTGCTCTCTTTGCCTTCTTGGTCTCTGTCTCTCTGTCTCTGTGTCTGTCTCTCTCTGTCTCCCTGTCTTTCTGTGTCTCTCTCTGTGTCTCTGTCTCTCTCTGTGTGTCTCTGTCTCTCTCTCTGTCTCTCTCTGTCCCTCTCTGTGTCTCTCTCTATTTCTCTGTCTCTCTCTGTCTCTGTCTCTCTGTGTCTCTCTATCTCTCTGTCTCTCTCTGTCTATGTCTCTCTGTCTCTCTGTCT
>JADRCD010208492.1:0-35164 GCA_019843815.1 Montemys delectorum | reverse complement strand
AAAAAAAAAGAAAAAGAAAAGAGCTTCAAGAACAAAAATAAACTAACAAAATAACTGTTTGGCTTCTCAGACAAAATCTTTGTAGATCAGGCTGTCCTCTGTCTCCAAAGCGCTGGAATCCAATGCACATATGTCCCACTCCCAAGCAACGTCTTGGATGTCCTGGAACTAGCTCCGTAGAACAAACTGGTGTCCAACTCAGAGATCTACCTGCCTCTGCCTCCTGAGTGCTGGTATGTTATATATAAAAGTGTGTGCCACCACCACCAGACTATCATAAGCTCTTTTAAAATGAGGGGATGGAACCACTTGTAAAACTGCATACAAATCATTACTTCAATTGTATTAAAGTGGTGCATGCAGAGAGTGAAGTTGAGATTTTACAGATTTTCTTTACTTGCAGCTTTTCTTTCTTCTCTTTGTGTTTGTTGACTTGCTTGTTTTTCTTGAGATGAGAGTTCTCTGTGTAGCCCTGGCTGTCCTGGAACTCACTCTGTAGACCAGGCTGGCCTCAAACTCAGAAATCCGCCTGCCTCTGCCTCCCAAGTGCTGGGATGAAAGGTGTTTACCACCCTGCCCCACTGTAATTTCTATTTGCAAATTCACAGGATTAAAAAGGAAAAGGGCGTACCTCTCATGCCAGGGGGGTTCCTGCGAGTGTGTTTGTTGTTGCAGATATCCTGGATGTTCTGGACCACGTCAGAGCTCAGCCCGTGCTCCCCCATGATGACCAACACCTTTCTGTCCATCAGGTTATGAGACCTGAGACAGTTGAGGTAACTGCAGTTGCCTCGGGTGAAGTGCTCACAGACGTGGAGTCTCTCGCACGGCTGTGGCTGCCCGCAGACCTGTTTACGGCCCTCTCCTTTGTAACTCTTGCATATCTAGAGAAGAAAGAAAGAACAAAGAGGTAAGAACACCTGGATCTGCCCACCTCGCCTGTTAAGAAATGCACAGGCCCCCTCTCCCATAAAAAGCAGGTGTGCCACGGAGAAACAATGCATGCAACACCCAGGGCTGATCAGATGGACTCAACTGGTGACTTATTTGGGGATAAAAGGGTGCGAAGAAGAATTAACAGACGATATCACGTATGACGGTGCATACCTGTAACCCCATGCTCAGGAGGCTGGGGCGAAGAGGATCACAAATTCAGTGCAAAAAACCTTGCATTAAAGAAAAGAAACTTAAGAGGGAAAAAATAGTGATGCATTTGATAACTCTTGGAAGAATCAAACTATACACAGTACATCATGAGGGAGCCCCAAAGAGGAAGTCTAATTTGGATTTTAACTTACTCTACAGTTGAAAGGACTTGTGTGTGTGTGTGTGTGTGTGTGTGTGTGTGTGTGTGTGTATGTGTGTGTTATCTGCAGCTCTGGGGTTTTGTCATTTGTCCCCTGTCTCTGACAGCCAGAATAGGACCTTTGCAAAGTATTTTGTATGTGAGAGTAGGAAGAAGAAGAGGAGTGATGAACTTTTTTTTTTAAAGATTTATTTATTATGTACACAGCGTTCTGCCTGCATGTGTGGCTGAAGGCCAGAAGAGGGCACCAGATCACAGCAGAGATGACTACGAGCCAAGCCATGCTTGCTGGAAATTGAACTCAGGACCTCTTACCTTCTGAGTCATCTCTCCAGCCTTCCTTGTACTCTGAAGAGGCCCACCTGCCTCTGCCTCCCAGGAACTGGGATAAAGGTGCGCACGCCCCTCCCCACTTTGTTTTTGTTTGTTAGCTGGAATTAAAGGTGCACACCACTACACTGCTCAGCCTTGTTTTCAGGTTTTTGACACAAGGACTCATGTACCACAGACTAGATTTCAACTCATAGTCCTCCCAAGTGCTGGGATTGCAGGCACACACCACTACAACCAACTCAGTAAGGAAATCCTTACCCACTATCTAAACATCCTGTGGGTCATGATCCCTTCGGGGTCAACTATCAAGATAAGATTCAAAACGGCAGCAAAACTACAGTTATGCTATGAAATAATTTTATGATTGGGGGGGGGTCACCCACAACATGAGGAACTGCATTAAAGGGGCACAGTGTTAGGAAGGTTGAGAACCATTGCTCTAAACAAACACACAGCACTACAGAGCTGGAGTAAAGACAGGGATGGTGCAATCAGAACACGTGGCTGACGGAGGCTGCTTTAAAGGTCAAGGCCCTAGAAGCAGCTGGGCGACATCACAGTCCCAGTGACCTTCTAGTTTCTGTTTCCTTTTCAAAAGCAGAAGTAAAGTATTTGTTCTGTCTGCCTGCCTAACATCTGTTGTGAGGCAGAGGGACAATGTTTAAGACCCTGTTGTATGGAAGTAAGGAGTATGGGGCAGGTGTCTGAGCCACTGAATGAAGAAAATGATTAGTGATTATCGTGACCTTGCAGGCTTCTGAAAGATGAAGGTATTTAGCTCAATAGGCTGTATAAACCCAGTCAGCTGGGCTCCCTGGAGGGAGTCAAAGGCTGACTCCAAGAACAGCGCTAAAGCCACATCTGTAGCCTCTAAATCCAGACTCCAGAGCATAAGTGCTACAGAATCTAGTTCTAGACCACAGTTCTTAAAGTGTGGCAGCTGGACCATAAGCATCAATCACCTGGACACATAGCAGAAATCCAGGAGCTGACTTGTAACACTGGCCCAGGCTTCAATTCCAGTAGCAGGTACACCAAGCAGTAGTAGTGTCTACTACTATGAGCCCTCAAGAGGTGGAGGAGGTGTGTTTGTTTGAGGCTAGCCTGGGCTATATAGGGTGCTCGTGTCTCTAATAAAACAAAGAGCAGGTGAGGTGGTGTATACCTTTAACCCCAACTAGGGAGGCAGAGGCAGGTAGATCTCTGTGTGTTCAAGCTACACAGTAAAACCCGGTCTCAAACAAACAAACAAACAAAAAAATTACATACCTGAGAACAAGAGTGTATGGTACATTGTCTATAATTCTAGCACCTAGCAGCTAAGGCAGGAGAGTGAGTTTCAGGACATTTTGGGCTACAAAAGAGGAGTCAGTTCTCTTCTATTATGTGGGTGCAAGGGATTGAACGAAGATCATCAGGCTGGGAGACGAGTCCCCTTATCCGCTGAACCACCTCCCTGTCCCCAGTTGTTAGGGGATGTTTTTGTGCACTGTGTATTCAGATGCAGATTGCTGGGCTTGGAGATTTGGTTGCAATCAGAATGTTGGCATTGTCATGATTATTGATATCCTGTACCAATGATGTGTAAAGATTGCTTTCCATCACCTCTGATGAGTTAAAAAAGTGCTGCTCAGCACCAACTGCTCTTCCAGAGGTCCTGAGTTCAATTCCCAGCCACCACATGGTGGCTCACAACCATCTGTAATGGGATCTGATGCCCTCTTCTAGTGTGTCTGAAGAGAGTAATGGTGTACTCATATAAATAAAATAAATAAGTAAATCTTAAAAAGAAAAAAGTGTAACCGGGCGGTGGTGGCACATGCCTTTAATCCCAGCACGTGAGAGGCAGAGGCAGGTGGATTTCTGAGTTCGAGGCCAGCCTGGTCTACAGAGTGAGTTCCAGGACAGCCAGAGCTACACAGAGAAACCCTGTCTTGAAAAGACCACCCCCCCCCCAAAAAAACCCCCCCCCCCCAGTTAGCTGGGCAGAGAGAATAAGGAAGGACTTTTGATCCCAATCAAGGGGTTCCAAGGATGTGAAGAGGAAACAGAGATGAAAAAGAGAGGTGGAGAGACCATGTAGATGGACCAGGAGGATTCACTATGCAGTCACGGTGAGAGAGCAGCCATGAGGAGACACACGGACCAGAGCGAGCCAGGGCAAGACCAGACAGTTTAGGTGGGTAGTAGAAGCCTAGTCCCCTAGTCCTCAGAACCTGCCCGTCTTATTGAACCTCATTAATAAAAACACCAGCCTTCTGTGCCATTTATTCAGGAGCTAAAACAGGCTAAAATTACTTTTTCTTTTTTAAAGATGTATTTATTTATTTTATGTGTATGAGTACACTGTAGCTACACAGATGGCCATGAGCCATCATGTGTGTAGCTGCTGGGAATTGAACTCAGGACCTCTGCCGACCCCGCTCGCTCCAACCCGGCTTGCTCCAGTGTAATTCACTGTAGTTGTCTTCAGATGTAGCAGAAGAAGGCATCAGATCTCATTACGGGTGGTTGTGAGCCATCGTGTGGTTGCTGAGATCCGAACTCAGGCCCTTTGGAAGAGCAGTCAATGCTCTTACCCACTGAGCCATCTTGCCAGCCCCAAAAATTAGTTTCGCAACTAAGAATTTTTTTAAGGACAGGGAGTGTCTCTTGTCCACTGCTTTATTCAGTATTTCACAAAGTACCTGATGCTTACAGGCACTTCTAAACCCAACTGATGGCTTGGAACTGTGAAAGGAGAGAAAGTGTCCTCTCTCATTAACACATACTTATGCAACGCCCTGCCTTCAGAGCTCCTGGAGCTCAGTGAACACCTCAAAAGTCACCTGTTGTGCCAAGTTTTTAAATTCCTACAAATGGTAGAATCCTCCAGAAATCTCCATTGGCTAGCTTGTCTTATCTAACGGAACTCCAACCTTCTTGGCGGCTTCACATCTCTTCCACCCTTCCACCTCTTCCTATGTGGCTCAGCCTTCCAGTCTGTCTTCTGTCCCTTTAGGTGTGGCTCTGCCTCCCAGGCTGTTTTCCACCCCTGGCGGTGTGACTCAGCCTTCCAGTCTGTCTTCTGTCCCTTTAGGTGTGGCTCTGCCTCCCTGTCTGTCTTCTGCCCCTTCTACTCCGTCTCCATTCTAGGTTCTGGGTGAGGCTGCTACTGACTTTGTATTGTGGGTACACTCAGGGATTCTCCTCTCAAGGGTCAGACATGGTACTTTGAGCAACATCAACTGTCTCTACCCTCTATAAGCCTATGCAGATGAGACTTCATTATCTTCCATCATCTCCATCTTTCTTCTAGTAATAGAAGCCCTTGACAGTCAGCCACACCGCCAGAAATAACCTTTCTCAGCCCCACTTTCAGCTAATATGACCATGTGGTAAGCACTGTCCAATGAGATGTGAGCAGATGTGCTACACACCATGTCCAGTTTACTTTTTTTTTTTTTTTTTTTGGTTTTTCAAGACAGGGTTTCTCTGTGTAGCCCTGGCTGTCCTGGCACTCACTCTGTAGACCAGGCTGGCCTCAAACTCAGAAATCCGCCTGCCTCTGCCTCCCAAGTGCTGGGATTAAAGGCATGCAACGCCGCCACCATCCGGTCATGTCTTGTTTTCTAAAGGGTAAACTGCTTGCCTTCAACTTCCCTTCTACAATCCCACTGACTTAAAAGTGGTGACCAGTGAGAAATCCCTGTAGTAAGAGATGGAGGCCACATTCTGAACACAACGGAGCTGACTCACTAGTACGAGTCTTGCAAAAAGGTGTTGGACCTTCTTCCCAACCCTGCAGCATATCTATCTGCCTGCCGGTATCCATGCAGGGCCCAGAGGCACCATGCTCCTGTAGCAGTCCACAGTAAACATTTTAGGCTCGTCTGCTATGCCGGTATCCATGCAGGGCCCAGAGGCACCATGCTCCTGTAACAGTCCACAGTAAACATTTTAGGCTTGTCTGGATACTCAGTCTCTGTTGAAACTACTCATCTGACCCCTGGAGGCAGGAAACAGCAAAAGAAAATCTGTAAACACATCCCCACAGCTTTGTTCCAAAAGACTTTTATTTCTAGACTGGTGGCAGCCCAGGTTTGGCCTCTGGGCTGTAGCCTGTTAATCCTTGATGAGTAAAAAGCTTTAAATATATTTTCTTCAACACTGAATTTACAGTAGGAGTCTCTGGTACAGTGACACAGCCTGTGCCTGCATCGTTCAGGTATCTTTCCAACTTCAGTTCCAAGGCTACCCTGGCACAAAGCCTCAACCAGTCCAGCTACCACCACATCTTCAACTCATCCTTGTTCACAGTGGAATCCCTGGCAGCCTAGTGGAGGAGGCATGTGGACCCAAAGTCGTCTTTTATTTGTTCATTTGTTCAGACCGGGTAGCCTTGGCTGGCTTGGAACTTGTTACGTAGACAAGGCTAGCCTCAAACTCATATAGATCTGACTACTTCTGCCTCCCAAGAGTGCTGGGTTTAAAGGTGTGCACCAGCATGCCTGGCTTGCACATAATACTCTTGCTTGGTGTTTAATGTGAGAACCAGGACCTACCTCAGGCAGGAAAAAAGGATCACTTTGGACCAGGAGGACCGCCAGCTCCTCTTGATTAAGCCCAGAGAGCTCATGATTCTTCAGGACCTGGAAGTTCTGTTCCGAGAGAACATCATGAGAATATTTGCAGAGGTTCCTGGAAGGAAGGAGGGCAAGTGTCAGTGTCTGCACTTCACAGAAGAAAGGAAAAAGAAGGCAGCCAAATTCACACGGCACGGGTGCAGAAAGAGGGCCGGGAGAGGGAAGGTAGGCACCTCAAGTTCTAAGAAAAGGGGGAGAAGAAAGGAGGACACAGAAGGAATTAGTGCGGAGAAGAAAGGGTTTACTGGGCTGGAGAGATGGCTCAGCGAGTAAGAGCACCGACTGCTCTTCCAGAGGTCCTGGGTTCAATTCCCAGCAACCACATGGTGGCTCACAACCATCTGTAATGAGATCTCATACCCTCTTCTGGTGTGTCTAAAGAGAGCAATAGTGTACTCACATACATAAAATAAATAAATCTGAAAGAAAGAAAGAGAGAGCGAGAGAAGGAAGGAAGGAAGGAAGGAAGGAAGGAAGGAAGGAAGGAAGGAAGGAAGGGTTTACCAAGAGGGTGCAGGGGATCAGGGAAAGGGATTGGGAGAAGGGAACAAATAAGCAGGGTATGGAGATGTGAAAACACCATACTGAAATCCATTATCCCACATGCCAGCCTAAAACACTGACTCAACTTCATCGGTAGACCACCTGTTCAGCATGCGTGAGGTAGATTAAAAAGAAAATGTTCCTTAAACTTTCACTCAGCAAAAGATCAATGCTGTATCCTTTGGTAATTAACACAAGCTAATCAATCCTACAAAAAGAATACAATTTTAAGAGATACACCTGTCCAGCCAGATGGCACACTGGGTAAAGGTAAAAGTTTGATGACCTCAGTTTGATTGCACGTACACAAACATATACTTTAAACAACAACAGGATCTCACTGTATATATATATAGCCAGCCAGCCTGGAACCAGCCAGGAAGACCAGGGTGGTTTCAAACTCATGGTGATCTGCCTTCAAGTTAAAAAAAAAAAAAGAAAGTAAAGGAATAATTTTTTTTTTTTTTTAAAGTAGGTTATGCGGCACATACTGTTAAATCCAGGATTTAAGAGGCATAGATGGGAAGATCTTTGTGAGTTTGAAGCCAGTTCCAGGACACCCAGGGCCACAAAGAGAGACCCTGTCTCAAGAACAAAAAACAAAACAAACAAAAACCAACCAAGCAACCAAACAAAAACAAAAAAAAACCCCACAAATAAATAATAATAAAGATATATTTATTGTGTTTTGTTTGGTTTTGGAGACAGGGTTTCTCAGTGTAGCCCCGGCTGTCCTGGAACTCACTCTGTAGACCAGGCTGGCCTCGAACTCAGAGATCCGCCTGCCTCTTCCTGAGAGCTTAGACTAAAGGCGTCACCACCAAATGATATACATGTGTACATAGTGTCAGACCTAACTGTTGTTGACTTCTTTTGCACACAGCTGTGAAAGAAGAAGAAAAAAAGGGCAATGGAGTAGGCAGTGTTCAGAAACCACTGCCCACTGAGGTCACTAGGAGGCCTGGAGACAGCCAAACGGTCTGCAGCCCTAGACGCCCTTCCAGATGACCTGAGTTTGAATCCCAGCACCCGCATCAGCTCAATTCACTACTACTTTTCAATTGTTTTGTCACTGGTGAGCAGAAATGCAAAACTGATTTTACTGAAACTGGTGGATTTTCACAAACATCTAAGTGGAAATCATTTTCTTTGTCTTTAAACTCATTTCTCTGAGCTAGAGATAGAGAGACTGCTCAGTCAGAAAAGGCAGTTCTGGAGGTTCAATAACATTCCTGGAAGTGACTGTGTGTTGTTGTTGTTGTTGTTGTTGTTATTATTATTATTATTATTTTGGGGGTTTTTTTTGTTTTTTGTTTTGGTTTGGTTTGGTTTGGTTTGGTTTGGTTTTTCGAGACAGGGTTTCTCTGTGTAGTCCTGGAACTCACTCTGTAGACCAGGCTGACCTGGAACTCAGAAATCCCTCTGCCTCTACCTCCCAAGTGCTGGGATTAAAGGTGTGCACCACCACTGCCCCGTTCCCAGCCTTAATTTTTTGAGAGTGGCGTATCTCTGAGTTTGAGAGCAGCCTGGTCTACAGAATAAGTTCCTGGACAGCCAATGTCAGTCTTGTGAGAACTTACAAAAATAAATAAAGAAAGAAAGAAACAAACAAATAAACAAATAAAAGCTACATCTGGTGCTTCGCCAATACTCCCAGCATTGGAGAAGCACACATAGGCAAGTCCCTGGAGCTCACTAGCCAGCCAACTCAGTCACTTGGTGAATTCTAAGTCAGTAACAAAACCTGTCTCAAAAAATAGGGTGGACAGCTCCAGAGGAATGACACCCTACACGAATATGTGTGTGGTCACACACACTCACACACACACACACACACACATATATGCACGCACAAAGTCACTTCCAGGAATGTTATCAGGACCTCCAGAATTGCCTTCAAATGTAACAAAACCTTTAAGAAATTACAGACCACGGCCCTGCTGGCCACTAGCTGAGTCCTTGAATCTAGCCAGCCCGCCCAGGCACTTGGCTTTGTTTGCTTCAGGGAAAGGTGACAGATGGTGAAGAGCTCCATCCTCACCATTCTCCTAGACAGGCCCTTTCTTTCCTTTCCCCACCGATAACCTTGGCTTCCAGGGTTCCTGGTGCTCCGTGATAAGGCTGACCTCCACTTGGCTAACGTTTGGCTTTGCTGTGGTTTCAGATAACTGCTCCCAGCAGCCTCTCTCTACCATGGAGAACCCTCAGCAGCTGGGCAAGCACTCAACCTTATCACCTCCTCCCTGAGTCCTCGGGAGAGGATCTGATGAGACTGTGACAGCAGAAAAAGCTGCAGAAGGTGCGCCCTTCTGGTCTCAGCCCAAAGTAGGAACTTCCTCCCCTGTGCCCCCACACTCCGTTACAGCTCTGCTGGATGTGTTTGAGCCATCTCAGTCCACTGCTCCCAGAGTCATTGCCATTAAGGTTCTTCTGGTTACAGATCTGGAAATGACCTAATTGAAGCACTTGGCCCAGAGCCAGCAAGGTGGCTCCATAGGTAAAGCCACCTGCTCAAATCCCCCCACAAACAGGCAGGTTCCAACCCCTGACTGAGAGATTGACAACTGTTAGCCAAAAAGAGTAGGGGTCCTTTGGGGTCTAGCCCAGACAACCTGACCACAGAGCTAAACCAATGGGGCTCCCTCTACCTGGAAGCCCACTCGAGGCATGGATGTCTAAAAGAAGAGTCAGGTTGAGCTAGCTGTTGTCCTTCTGATGGTTCCAGTTTTACTTTCTGTAACCTCCCCTCCATTAGCCAAAGCCTTTCGACTCACAGCCAGCCTCCCCTGAAAGCCGCTCTCCCACCTGGGGAGCCAAACAAAGGCCCTTTTCGACTGCTATCTCTCTCTGAAGTCCCAGTCACCGAGACACCACCTACGTTTACAAGTTCCTGAGATTCTGGCGCTGCGCTGCAGAACCTAGAGACTTAACCTTAGTGTTGACATTAAGTAAAAATCATGGTACCTCAAGGACTTGCGTTCATTTTTTGTAACATGTATCTATACCTGATTCCCTCAGTAAAGTTTGAACCTTGATCAGACTACAAGTCTTGGTTCCTTCATTTCTCTCGCATTTCCAACCCTCTCTTTTACAGGTTCCTGTCTTCCTCCTGGGAGAATCCAGTTCCCGAGAGGCCGCAGGTGGCATCAACTTTCATTTCTCATCTCCATCTTGAGACATACTACTGCCTCCCTGATCTCTGGCCTTCACCTCAAACCCAGCTTCAGTTTGGTACGGCTGTCTGTCTAGTCTGGATGTGGTGGGCGCCCTATCCCTAGCAGGCCCTGCTGTTCCCCAATAGGCTCCAGAGGTCCCCTCAGCTGCTTCTTACAGGATTTTTATCATGGCTCTCATTTCAGCACACTTATCAGCCACAAAGGCGGGGCAGTTTGCACTTGCTGTCTGAAGACGAACAGAAACCAACATCCATCACACGTTTCCTAACCGGGAGTAGCAATTACAATAAACCTGATGTGGGCAACTAAGGTCCAATAACTGAAAGCTAAATGGTGACGTAATATCGTAGATAGGAGGAAGACCAGCTCATTTAACTCAGACCTCAAAAACAAGAGACGGGGGTGTCTAATCTGCAAAACCGAAAACACGTAGATCAGAAACTTACAAATGAAAAGCATAGGGATGTTAAATCCGAACTAGAAAACTGGGTGCAGAATAAAAGCAGAGGGGGTCAGAAAGGACTAAGAGCAGGAAGGCTGAAACCCACTGTGCCTTTGTTGGGAAGAGACAAGTGCAGCTCCCTCCCAGGTCTAAGGAGAGCTAAGGCTCTCTTCCACACTCTTCTGTGCCCTAGCCTAAGAGTCTAAACAACGCTTAGCTGAAGCGAAGCCCAGAACTGGTGTCAAAGTCTCCCAGGGCCTCCTGCAGGAGTCTGAGCTAGAGCCTCTCAAAGTGTTCCTCCCTCCAGAATCCACATGGAAGGAATCAGAAATGCAAGCTCTGGGTCCCATCCCAGACCTACCAGCTGATTCCAGTTTGTATCATGCAAAAGAATCATCTAGATCCAGAGGGTTTGGGCTGGCCCCAAGTGTCTCTCAGATAGTTTTGTCTGGAGGTAGGGGGTGGGAAGGGTCAGATACTGAAAGTAGTCAAGGTTCCCTCCCCCAACAGGGGACAAGGGCTCCTGCAGAGAGGGTGGATTAGAACCTTAGGTCCCCCCAGCTCCCATACTGACTGAAAAAGAGCCTGCATACAACCCTGCATGAAGTGCCCAGGGCCATGCAAACATTTGCAGATGCACAGCAAGTAAACAGCTCCAGTCATAGGAAACGCTAACTTTGAAAAGGAAGCAAAGATGGCCGCGAAAACAAGGCAGAAGCATCTCTCAGACCGCAAGCCTAACAGTAAGGCATCCTTTTCCTTTGCCGTTCTACCCACAGAACAAAATGTTGCTTTTACCCAGGTAGTCTATACACTCCCCAGCCGAGAGGTATGGCCTAGAACATTCTAGCCTGGAAAGTGGTTCTCACTGCAGGCGACACAATCGGTGGAGGAGTGCTTAAAGATCCCTGACTCCAGCCACACCTGCTGTGAGACCCCAAGCAATCTCAGGCATTTTCTGGGGCCAAGACTTGAAGGCCAGGCTCTTCGCAGTCAACTCTGGATGAGGCTCCTGAACTGGGTGTTCCCCTCCCCGCTGCCGCTGGTCGGCAAACACAAGCACGGCAGCTGCTCAGCAGATCAGAGTAAACAAAAACTGAAGAGTCAGCCGGAAGGTGGTGGCCGGGCGGTGGTGGCCTGGCGGTGGTGGCCCACGCCTTTAGTTCCAGCACTTGGGAGGCAGAGGAAAGTGGATTTCTGAGTTCGAGGCCAGCCTGGTCTACAGAGTGAGTTCCAGGACAGCCAGAGCTACACAGAGAAACCCTGTCTGGGGGGCGGGGGGGGGGGACTAAGAGTCTCCATCTTTGATGGTAACTACATGGAAATAATCTTTTCTTCTCCCCCTAACTCATGTGTTCCCCCATAACCTACGGGGCTGATAAACACAAGAGAGATAGTTGATTTGCACAGAAACAGGAAATAGTGCACCATAAGCTAGGTAGAAAGAGGGCCAGGATGTGTGAAAGATATTATCTAGACGTTGGTCTAGAGAATAAAATGTTAGCAATCAAAAACAACCCTAACAAAGTATTGTTTTAAAAACACAGGACTCCAGTTCTCTTTGTACTTTTGATGTTCAAGGTTACACAGCCAGGTCCTGAGAGGGCAGGGATGGGTCACTGAATTTGGACCACTCTATAGGATGGAGTCCTATAGAACAGATCAGCACAACCAAGGATCTACAGAGCAGCAAAGAATGGGGTTTAAAAGCTTTGCTCACAGCTGCACTACCCACAACACACCAGGTGCAGTGGGAGCTCAGCCCACTGTCACATCATGGCCTGGAGTCTCAGGTAGAAGCAGAACTGCAGGAGGTGACACCAGAGTACCCAGGCCCACTGGAGGTGAGGGTGGAGGGAGGTGAGAGACAGGGTGAGAGGCAAACTGGTACCAACTGGATCTTCTAGGGACTTGGGAAAAAATCCCCTCTGCCATGCCATGTCCATCCAGGAGATGCAGCCCACTTGCCCAAATGTGTGAGGACTGGGTTCAATCCCCACTGCAAAAAACAAACAGAACCCTCAAACAAAATCTCCATGCCTAAATCATAGCCTAACTAAATCTTTAAAGGTCTGGGGCTGGAGAGGCAGCTCAGCAGTTGACAGTTCTTACTGTTCTCACAGAGGACCCCAATCTGGTTCCTAGCATCCACACTGAGCAGCTCAAAACTACCTGAAACTCCTGTTCAGGAGTATCCAATGCCTTCTGGCCTCTATGGGCACTTGCACGCATGTGATGCAATATACATGCGGGCAGATACACATATACATGCACACACACACACAAGTGTGCGTGTGCGTGTGTGCGTGTGTAGGAGCTGGCACCACTATGCCGTCCCAAGTTATTTCAATGTACAGCAAAGCTGGGGACTTCCTAGCTAAGCCTACATCAGGACTAAGAAGAGACACAGGAATCAGAGGGAGTAAAGAGCAGGAGGAAGCAGGGTTATTGCCAAAATATTGACGCTCCTCTGGAGAGGGTCTAAGCCAAGCTGCTTCCAGTGCTGTCCTGTACCTCTCCTCTCCACCCACACTTCCCAACACAAATGTCTTCGAAAGTCTAGATAAATACTAAAATAGAAACCTTAACGAAAAAAGTAATTACTTGGGGATTCCAATTTCCCTGAGAGGTACAGAAAGGATGCCCTCAGTAAATATTTGTTGATAGCTGGCTCGAATGCTTTGAAAAGTTTCCTGAAACGTCTCCCTCCGGATTGCGTCATTTAAAAGTAAAAGGCAGCCTGGTGGTGATGGCAGTGGGGCAGTGGTGACAGCAGCGGCTGTGGACCCCTGTGAGTTCAAGGCCAGCCTAGTCTAGACACTGAATTCCAGAATAGCCAGGACAGAGAAGCCCTGTCTCGAAAAAAACCAACCAAACAAAAAATACAAAAACAAGCAAACATTGCCGGGCGGTGGTGGCGCACGCCTTCAATCCCAGCACTTGGGAGGCAGAGGCAGGCGGATTTCTGAGTTCCAGGCCCGCCTGGTTTACAGAGTGAGTTCCAGGACAGCCAGGACTACACAGAGAAACTTGTCTCAAAAAAACAAAACAAACAAACAAAAAACAATCAAACAAACAAAAAAACAAACAAAACAAAATAAAAAACAAGCAAACAAGAAAAAAAGGAGGACTTGTAATCATTGTTCATAGTACTTATATCGAGTTTCCTAGTTTCATTTTTATAGAATGTTACCAACACTGAATGTCAAGTTTGACTGAAGTAAAATAATAACATGAAGGAAATATGAAAGAGAACAGATTCCAAAATGATTCTTCTGGCTTGCAAGCTGCCTGGTCACCAGGTTGCAGAAAATAGCAGGTAGGTATGCCTTTAAGGGCCAGGGCCAGGGACGTGGGTCTACTAAGACCTTCCTTCCCAGGAGGGGCAGCTCTGCTCCAGGATAAATATGCATCCAGACTAAGTTCACTTGCCCAACTGAAACTCCGAAAAGACAGTGCCTGAAAGGCCACCCCTTCATGACGATGCTTCCAGAAGAGATAAGTCGTACAGAGAAGGAGGAAGGGGGTCAGAGGGGGCCCGAAGACAGGAGGAAAGCATCAGCGGGAGGCAATTCTTCAACAGAATTTTTAATAGAGGCCATGAATGTTTACACAGTACCATGAATATGCTTATTGGTGCAAAATAATAATAATAGTAACAACAACAACAACAACAACAGGCTTATCTATTTTTTAAAAAGCGTAAAACAAAGACCATTGCAAACAAAAAACAAATACCGTGAGGCACAGGTCTCTAATCCCAGCACTGAGAAGGCAGAGTCAAACGGATCTCTGAGTTTGAGGCTAGTCAGTGCTACGAAGAACACCACTATCTCAGAAAAAAACAAAAACAAGCAAGCAAACAAAAGAAATACTATGCTAAAAGGACCAAAAGAAAGTGCTAATAAAATGCATCAAGTCCAACAGTGTTCAAAAATGAGTGATTTGGAGTGATACCAAAGGTCATCCTCAAGAGTGGGGGCCAGCCTAGGCTACAAGTCTCCATTCATAAATAAATAAATAAGTCAATTAATTAAACAAGTAAATAACTAAGTAAATGAATCAAAAAGCCAGTAGGGAACAAAGTTACATTCCCTTCATCAGCACAAATTTCAAAGAGCTTATGAGACCACTTGACAAAGATGGAAAAGCGAGGACTAGTCTTATCAAGTGGATTGTAAATTGCCCAACCTTCTTTTTTTCTCTTTGAGACAGGGTCTCACAGTATAGCCCTGTCTGACCTAGAACTTGCCCTGTAGACCAGGCTGGCCTCAAACTCAGAGCTTTGCTGGTATAAAAGGCATGCATGCACCATTAGGCCCAGCTCCACACTCTTTAGAATTTTACACTGTCCTCTCAAAAAGCTTAAACCATTATTATGGTTTCTATAGGGAAGATGTGCATGAAGAAACATAATCAAAATAATAAAAGATCATGATTTAGTGACAATTTTTTGTTGTTGTTTTGTTTTTTTCGAGACAGGATTTCTCTGTGTAGCCCTGGCTGTCCTGGAACTCACTCTGTAGACCAGGCTGGCCTCGAACTCAGAAATCCGCCTGCCTCTGCCTCCGAAGGGCTGGGACTAAAGGCGTGCGCCACCACCGCCCGGCTAGTGACATTTTTTTTAAAGTGTCAATTTTAATAATGAGTGTATGAGCTGCGTATACAAAAGAAAGCTATATGCCTGAATAAATCAGAATAGTTCTCCTCTAAAATTTGTGGGGTCTATAGCAAAGCTGAAAATGCAGGTTCATGTGAAAATGCCTGTACGATTAAGCCAAGCTATGACTCTGCTGTGTTCTTTCTTACTGCTGTCACAAATATTGCCCCATAATGAGCAGGATAGTCAGCTACGAACTTAGGATTCTCAGACTGCTTGGTCTCTGAGTGGAAGAGAGTAGCCCTGGTTCCCAGCTCCAGGCCACCAATGTCTTCTCTCCTCAGGCTCTCCCTACTCCCACAGAACTGACAACCTGAGGTATGTGAATGCATCGGACTGAATAGAGCATTCCCTTCACCATGTAGAAGACCCAGGACACATATACAGATTCTAAAAATATGAATGAGAAGTCTATGGGCCTGAGATCCCCAAACATGGGTAGTGTTGGCTTGGGGAAGGGAGTGGTGCCAGTTTGAAATGGGCATCATTCTTTGGTACTATGTAGTCTTTTAAAAGTGAACATGGGTACAACTTGGCAGAGACCAGAACCAAGACCCATAAAACCAGAGCAAGGGAAGCAGTTTGGAAGCTGTGTGAGCAAGAGCAAACGGATGAAGACGAGCCATCTTTTGGGGTCCCCGAGGGGCTGATTCTCAAGACCTCCTCAAAGCAGAAATCCACATGAAATTTCTTCTGTAAAAGGCACAGCATTTGCATGTAGCCAAGGCACACCCTTCCCAGTACCACCCTGAGATTATTTGGAATACCTAATACAATGGAAATGCTATGTAAATATTTGTCCTCCTGGACTGTTTAGAGAACAATGATTCAGTACAGACCCAAGTTTTTCCCCCCCTGAATATTTTCTACCTATGGGTCTGTAGATGTGAAAGCAGGCAAAAGAATGGGACTTAAGGATATAACAAATATGCTGTGGCCTCTCGGGGCTCTTCATTTTGTAAGAGATAAGCAAAAATTAAAAAATAGAAAATTACTCTATGTCCCTTTTTTCTTTATCTTTTTTTTTTTCCCTTTTTCCCCCTTTTTCAAGATAAGGTTTCTCTATGTAGCCCTGGCTGTCCTTGAACTCACTCTGTAGACGAGGCTAGTTCCAAACTCAGAGGTCCACCTACCTCTGTCCTCCAAGGGCTGGCATTAAAGGTGTGTACCACCACCACCTGGCTCTATATCCCCAATTTCTCATTTCTTATTTGTGCGCACTAGTGTGTAAAGTACATGCCAGAGCGCTGTGTAAAAACCCGAAGACAATTTTGTGGATTTGATTTTCTTCTTCCAACTTTCTGTGGATTCTGGGAACTGAATTCAAGGCACCAGGTTTGCAAGACAAGCACCTTTCCCTCGTCAGCCTTCTCACAGACCCCACACCTACCCTAAGTGTCAGCACCAAGTACCATAAAAACAGGAAATAGCCCAGAGGAAACACCCATAGTAACACAGTGACCTTAAGACAGTCTGTTCCACTTAGGAGGCAGAGGCAGGTGGATTTCTGAGTTCGAGGCCAGCCTGGTCTCCAGAGTGAGTTCCAGGACAGCCAGGACTACACAGAGAAACCCTGTCTCAGAAAACAAACAAACAAACAAACAAAAAAAAAAAACCAAAAAAAAGACAGTCTGTTCCAACCAGTCCAACAGAAATCATGCCTGTAAGGGGAATTGAGTTAATGAAAGGCTTCACTTCCTGGAGCTTCTCCGCAAGGGAGAAGCTAAAGTCCTGCAAATTGGGTTGCCTTGCTACCTCTACAAGCTATGGTGGCCTTGAGCAAAAAACGTAAAGACCCTCATACCAGTTTCATCTAATTAAGATGAGATTTTTGTTTTAGGCTTATTTATTTTTATCTACAAGTGGTTTGTCTACATGTATATATTTGAACCTCACAAATTCCTGGGGCCCATGGAGGCCAGAAGAGTGTGTCAGATCCCACAAAACTCCAGTTACAGATGCTTTGGGGCTGCCATGTGGATGCTGGAAACAGAACATGAGCAGAAAGTGCTTTTAACTGCTGAGCCACCTCTCCAGCTCCAAGATAGCATTTATAAGGCTTGGTGTGATGATGTATGACTGTAATCCCAGACCCAAGAGGCTGAAGCAGGGGGATTTTCTTGAGTTTGAAGCAAGCTTGCACTACCTAGCAAAATTCTATCCAACAAAACCAAAAGAAAAAAGGAGAACCCAGTCAGTTCATGTAAGTGTGCTGGCCTCCCCTATGCTCTATGAACATATGTAATCCCTTGCACACACTGTGCACCTGTACACACAGATACAACAATGTTAAAATTAAAATGTCTTTTTTAAAGGGAAGGACTTGTGCGTATTCTCGGGAGCTGTGGTGTAGACTCGCTTGTCGTTTATCTCCGGCTTATGGCGTAATTAGTGTCTGCTTTACTCCTAGGACTTGAATTTCAGGTTTGGAAATATCACATCAGCAGAGTAAACAGAAGTGTCCCAACTTGAGTGCCCAAACAAGAATACACTGCCTATCCAGGAAAGTCCTGTTGTCAACTAAAATGTATAGCCAGAAGCATTCGTTAGAGAAGGAGCGACAGGAACACCGAGACAGGAGAATTTCTATCTATAAATAAAAGTGCTACAAGGAAAGGATTTATAAACAAAACACAAATGACACTACAACGTGCAAACACAGTACATCATGGTGGATATTGGCTGGTTAACTTATCCCACTAGCCAGTGAATTAAGAGGAAGTTATTAATGCATGACAAATTTTAGTAGACAAAATTCTGTTAGGAGCTGCTAAAGGGAAAACTCTACAAAACTTAACTGGGTTTTTTTGTTTTTGTTTTTAAATGTTTTCCTAGACTCCGAGGAGAGTCCAGGGCTGGGGAGATGGTCCAATGGTGGTTGAGACCACTGACTGCTTTCCCAGAGGACCCAGGTTCAATTCCCAACACTACACAGTGGCTCACAGCTGTTTGTGGCTACAGCTGCAGGGTGTCTGTCTGACACTTTCTTCCATCCTCCCAGGATACCAGGCATGAGAGATGGTACATGTGCAGGCAAAGCACCCATACACATCAAAAAATAAACACACTCTGGCCAAGTATAGAGTGGTCAGGCCTTTATTCCTCCTTCCACACTGTGGAGACAGGCAGATGCATCTGTCAATTTGAGGCCAGCCTCATCTACAGCAAGTTCCAGACCACTGAAAGCTACCCAATGAGATAAAAAATAAATAAATAAATTCTCTGGAGTATCTATCTAAACTTAAACTGACAAAATAATCCCTCTATCATATGTGATCTTTCAAAATATAGAAATGTGTAGTTTCAAAACAGTTAAAATGGTTGTTTCAAATCAGACAAAAATCATCACAATAACAAAATTCATCAAGCTAAAAATTCTATATATGTTGTGTGCAACAAACTTAAATGACATTTCTGAAAAGCATATTGGATACATAACAAAGTAATTATGTCTTATGTCTATATAGATGTCTTATCCTGAAAATGCAAGTTTGATTACCAAGGCAATCAGGAGAATTTGAATACTAAATTAATTGATAATAAAATAATTGCTGCAGGAGAGGTACCAAGGATGTAGTTTTAATAGTTGAGTGCTTCCTAGCGTGCACAAGGTCCTGGGTTCCATCGGTATCACCCCCAAAAACCAGCTATGGTTGGTTGTGCCAAGCATGTAGTCCCAGTATTTAGGTAGAGGTAGGAGGATCAAAGATTCAAAGTCATTCCTGGCTTAGTGAGAGTTCTAAATCAGCTTGGACTACAACAAGACCCTATCTCAAGGAAGGGAGAGAAAGAGAGAGAGAGAGAGAGGAGAAGAGAATCTAAAAAAATGATGATTGTACAGTGAGATTATTAATAAAGACTTACCTGTTAGAGATACTGAACACTTATGAAGTAAATAATCACTAAGATTAGCTTTAGCACTGGAGTTGGGGAATAGAAATGGAGAAATACATGACACAGGGCAGGCCACATTTTGAAAACCGTTGAACCAAAATGATGGGACATAGAGACTCAGCAGCCTTCCCTGTCCCCCTTCTCAATGTGCTGAGAACTGTAGAAAACACTGAAACCTTCACAACACAAAGCCAACAGTTCCTGAAGAAGTTCTCAGAACAGGCAGCAATAGAAAAAAAAAAAAAAAGAATCAGAAAGCATGCGAATCCCCTGCTGGTGCTCAGCACAGTGCTAGAATGTTCCTTCCTTTTCTGCCTCAAACCACTTCCCTTTCTTCCTCCCCAGGCAAGTTCTTCAGTTGCAAGCAACTCAGATGGTGTCTTCTAAGCACCACTTCCTGGAACTCAGAAAGGCTGTCGGACTGTTGCATCAGAACACGGAATTCTTAAATAAAGGGGCCCACGGAAGCATTCCTTCAAATACTTAACTTGAAATGAGTTCTTGTTCCAAACAATTAGCAATTAAAAAAAAATATTACTCGCCAGGCAGTAGTGGTGCACACCTTTAATCCCAGCACTTGGGAGGCAGAGGCAGGCAGATTTCTGAGTTCGAGGCCAGCCTGGTCTACAGAGTGAGTTCCAGGACAGCCAGGGCTACACAGAGAAACCCTGTCTCAAAAAAACAAATATATATATTTGTATATTTATACACACACACACACATATATGTATATATACACATATATATATATACACATATATATGTAAATATATATGTATATATATGTACATGTAAATGTATATAAAACTCCATCCATTTAAAACACTCCTCTTTTGTAAATTTTGATACACATATCCTGGAGGTGAATCCTGGACGTTGAGTGACTGGAGTTTTGTTTTGTTTTGTTTTGTTTGCTCGTAAATAAATGGATGATTAAAAAATGTTTGATGATCACGCTGTTTCCAAAACAGGGCAACACTCACAGTTTTTAAGACTGAATGAGCCCGGCAGTGGTGACGCACACCTTTAGTCCCAGCACTTGGGAGGCAGAGGCAGGAGGATTTCTGAGTTCGAGGCCAGCCTGGTCTACAGAGTGAGTTCCAGGACAGCCAGGGCTACACAGAGAAACCTTGTCTCGAAAAACCAAAACCAAAAACCAAAAACACTGAACGAAGTGTAGAAAATACTCTCTACAGAAAGAAGCATAGGCCAGGCAGCACAGCCTTGTAATCTCAGCACCTGGGAGCAAGCACGGAGTGAGCACGGAGTGAGCACGGAGTGAGCAGCAGGAGGACCAAGCTAAGGGCTACCTGCGGGAATTCAAGGCCAGCCTGGGCAAGTCCGTGAAACTCTGCCTCAAAAAGGTTTTTGAAGGTGCTTGCCTAGCATGCAGGAGGTCCTAGTGCCGGATCTTTAGTATTACCACCATCAACCACAACAACAAAAGCTTGGAAACACAATAGCCTAGAGGAACCAACCATTCATTACTTCCGCAACACTCAAAAGTCAGACCTGGAAGAGGAAAGGGCAGAAGGGATTAGAAATTATATAAAGTGGTGTGAAGCCGGGGATAAGGTTGGAGAGATTGTTTGGAGGGAGTTTGGCCTATGTGTGCAAGACCCTGGTTCCTCAGACCCTGGATGGAGACCCTGGATTCATAGCAGGCCTGCACAGGTTATGTGTTTGGAAGTCATCTCGGTAGATATGACAGGTGAACCCAAGCGAGTGATCCTTGTCTTGGATAAATTTGGAAGAGAGCAAAAGAAACGCTTATATTTAAGAAGAAAAAAAAAGATCAAGTAGGAACAGAAGCAGCTGCTTGAGAAGTTAAACCACATTATTTCATGCAATTTGAGAGAGTGGGTCGGTCGCAAGAAGGGGGGTACACTGTGCGGGCCACCATGCCGACTAGGAAGAAGGCTGAGAGACCACTACACCTTTAGTTATCTATCTGGCCAGGTGTCGCGGCCAGTCGCTAGATAAAAGACAAGGATCCAAGGGTCACAGCGATTGGGGGTTGTGGACCCGAGCCGTGCAGGAGACTGGGCAGCACGGCTAAAATTCTGGGGGTGATCGCAACACTCGGAGTACCAGAGTAGCAAGGAGCAAAAGTGTGCCTGCAACTTCTACAAACTCTGGTTGGTCCAAAAGTACTTTAATTAGGATTCTGATGGGCGATGAAAAAGGTAGAGAGGCAGACGAGGCTGCCTGTCCAATAGCGCGTTGGCTACCGGTTTCTCAACCTGGGGGGGTCGAGCTTCACAGGAGTCGCATAAGACCGTGGGAAAACACAGGTAACTTGCATTACGTCTCACAACAGTAGCAACATTACAGTTACGGGGTAGTAACGAAAATAAGTTTATGGTTTAGGGTCACAAACCTGAGGAGCTGTATTAAAGGGTCGCAGCATTAGGGAGGCTGAGAACCACTGGCCTAGAGATTAAGAGGGAGAGAGGGAGACGGGGTTTGCAGCCCTGTGAACGATATCCACCCGGCTCCCGCCTGCCCTAGGAAGCTGCCCCGCGGTGTCCCGCCAGGCAGTTAGAGAACCTTCCCCATCCCCGCTGCACTCACCGTTGGGACTGTGCATAGTGGCACCGGCCGAGCAGATTAAGCTTGCAGAGGTGCAGGCTGTCGCAGGGTCTCTGGCAGTACTTGCGACGGCAGACGCGGGCTCGAGTAGTAGCCACCACCGACCGAGTGATCCCGGCCTGGTCTCCAGTCTCCAATAGCACAAAGCGATCGGGCCCCGCTGTCTTCAGCAGCTCGTAGAGTTGCGCCTCCGGGAGCCTGATCTCACCCAGCAGTTCCTCCAGGGTCATGCGGCCCCCGTGAGCGCACAGGATCTTGGTGATGAAACAGAATACCTCGGGATCGGTCATGGCGCGCTATGGCTGCCGCTGCTCCGGCCGCTGTGCGGGACTCGGCTTCACGGAGAATCGAAACTTACGCGCGGCCTCAGGGGCGGACGCGGGCGGTGCCGCTCGCAGAGCAGAGCGGTTTCGCTTTCCAACTCCGGCGGTGGCGTCACCAGGCCAGACCTCACCGACCAGGTCCTGGGGTCAGATTTAAAGTCAGCCGCGCGGGAGAGCAAATGGGAAGCAAGCGACGTTACGCGGGCAGATCCGCCGCGCCGGGGCACCCTCGGTTGCAGGCTGGACGTGAGGTCCCCCGAGCTCGGGACTGCAAGGCTGCTACCAGGAAGAGAGGAAGTGAAGACGTTCGTGAGGCTCCGCCGGAGTTTTGATCAGCCTGAGGCGAGTGACGCATCCCGGGGGGCCCACTGGTGGCGTCCTCGAATCCGCCCCACCCAGCCCCGGAAAGAGCTGACCTGGTGAGCGCTTCCTGTGAGCGGTACGCTCAGCCGAGTGTCGTCAGTGCTGGCCACCACCTCGGGACCTGGATATCAGCCCAACTCCCGCACTTGAGAAAATAACTTGAAGGAACAGGTGGAGCTCGGATGCCCGAGGTTCTTGAAAGTTTGTTCCCCGGCCTGATTGCGCGACACCAGAGCTAGAATTACGCACTTTTGGCTACGCAGTGCTGAGCCCCTCTTAGAGGGCGGTGATTGCTACTCTCCCTGGTTTCGTAGACGTCTCCAGAGCTACTTGAAGACCTCATTCTTTGATCCTTTCTGGCCTTCCTAACTAAAATCTCCAATTTCGGTGCCCCAAACCAACTGCTTAGAATGTCTTCATATTTCCTCCTCCCCCACTTGGCATGAAGATGATTTTTAAGGTAAATCCTTACCATAGAGTTACTGTAGAGACAGTAAGAAATATTAACTAGATTTTCCTTTGAGGAAAGCAAAAGCTGATGAAATTAAAGAGCCATCCGTGTCCCCCAGGGAGCTTCGGAAGGATTCAGCTGCTCCATCCATTTGCATTAAAAAAGCTCCTTGTGTTCTTCCAGACTCTCTAGTGAAATACTAAAAAACTTGTTCACTCTTTGGCCCCCTCCCCTTGTTAAACTGAGACTTTAAAACTTTTCTTTTGGACAATTGTATTTTGTTTGTCTCCTCTATATTCTCAGATAATTTGCTGGCCCTTAAACACTAGACCCAAATAAGAAAAAGAAAAGGGCTTTCCTTTCAACACTCCAAAATGAATTGAATGGTGTGGTCACCGATCGGATGGGACGTAAACCTTTCTTTAAAATCTGCAGACTCGGTGCAGGAGTAAAAGTGTGCGCTGCAACGTTTTTGAACTCCACAAGAGGGAGGCGCGAGTGACCCCCACCCACTCAGACAAACACACACTTACAAACACAAACACACACTAAAATAATATTAAAAGCTTGGAGTAGTGATGGCATGCCAGTAATATCAGCACTTGTGAGACTGAGACAAAGGGATTATTGGCCAGGAAGATAATTAATTCAGCAGGTAAAGGCACCAGTTGCTAAAACACAGGACACTAATTTGACCCCCAGACCTTCCCCACATGCTGGGAGAGTTTACTCTTGCAAGTTGCCCTCTGACCCCCACAACACTCCGCGTGTCTCTCTCTGTCTCTCTGTCTCTCTCTGTCTCTGTCTGTCTCTCTCTCTCTCCCTCTCCCTCTTCCTCCCCGCTCTCGTTCTCGATCTCGATCTGAATAAATGTAATTTAAATTCTAAGAACAACTTAATAAGAAGTAAAGTTTCTGAGAATCACTCTGGTGTGGTAATACACAGCCGTTCACTCTGACTCATTGGAACTTTGGTATGAAAAGCAGCCAAGCCTGAGTCCTCATCTAGCTGCTTGTTGACTCTTGCTTCTGTAGTTGTCTTTTAATCCACTTTGCCTTATCTTCAGTCTGGCAGGTTTCCAGAGACCCATTCTTATCAAATCAAGTAAGATCAATGTGTTTATTGACTATCGGTGTGGTCCTTACAGTAGTGACTCTGAAGACACAGAAATCAAAGAAACAATCCCGGCTCTGAGAGGGCATCGGCTTTATAAACAGCAGTGTCCCACTATGGGACCGGAGGAAGTCCCTTGAAGGATCTAGAATCTGTCAACTCCCTCCTCCTGTGGATGGATGAGGGACGGAGCAATGGGATTTTATAAATATTAAATATGAGTCTTTTCTATCAGATACTATAAACTCCTGTTTAGGACAAGGAATTAAAATATTTTCATTACCCCACCTTGTAAGAAAGACTTTTATTCAAATATTTTTTTAAAAACGAGTAAAAGGGTTTTTTTTTTTTTTTTTTTTTTTTTTTTTTTTTTTTTTTGCACAAAGACACTGCTGCATTCAAGGAAATTGAGAGACTGAAATGGACAACCTCTTCCTCCTCTTCATTTTCTTTGCTGGTATTTCCTTTAAGACTAGACAAGCAAATAAGACTGGAGGTGAGAACCAGGGGATAAAGGGGAACGGACACACAAAGAAAGAGTCCCAGAATGGCCAAGACTACGTAGATTTAAACAAAAAAGAAAAAAAAAGGGAGGAGGAGGGAGAGGCAGAGGAAGAGGAGGAGCCAAGTGTGCCTCCTGCCTCCTGCCTCCATGTTTGCTCTCCTGAGGACACCCTCTTGATCAAGAGTAAAGTTTGCATTGTACAGGTACTTCAGTGAGAGTACCGTTCTCTCACTCTCGATTTCTTTGAGATCCCTGAGCATACTCCTAACAGGAACATGCTTAAGGAATATGGAGTAAAGGAGTCTTACTGGTTCAGCCCTTTGCTCTCAAACATGACCAATCTCAAAAATGATTGCCTTGGTCACAGGTGCCAGAGAGATTGCTCAGCAATTAAGAGCATTTGCTGCTCTTGCAGAGGATCTTGGTTTGGTTCCCAGCACCCTTAAGGTGGCTCAAACCCTGCCATCACGGTCTGGCCCCCAGAAGCAGTACAACAGGTAAACATACATAAAATAAAAATACAATTTAAAAACGATGACGGAAGTCTCCATCCAGTTCCCATCCTAAGATCTGTAAGAGACCACATTGTGCAAGCGTAAGGTCTCCTCACGAGCCCTTCTCATGTTTTCTTTAATGAAGCTTTCCTACTCACCCTTGTCCAAATTTCTTTATTCTTCTTGGGCATAAGACAACTTGGAAGCCTCTGGGTGGCTTTAGTGGTCACGGATTTTTTTCAGACACACTAGCCCTCCAACACACACACACACACACACAAACACACACACACACACACACATACACACACACACACACACACACACACACACACACACACACACACACACGCCAGCAGGGTATCAAGGCAATCAGAGGCTTTTCTCCAATAAGATTAAAGAGATTAAGGAACAAAGAGCCCTGGCTGGGGCGATGGCTCCACAGTTAAGAGTGCACCTTGCCCGTGCGTACGACCAGGGTTCTACTCCCTGCTCTCCTGTAGTATGCATTCAAACAGAAACATATATACATAAGTAAATTAAGTCTTTTTCAAAAAGGCTTCTTTGTGAAGAACAAAGAGACCGGTTAATTGAGAAGACTTAAGAGTTCAGATAACATTTCCTATCCATTCAAAGCTCTAAAAACCAGTGTGGAGACTGCCACTCACTGGTAGATAACGTCTGTGTTTTTCATGGGTCTGTTCTACCCCCAGCGTCTCCACTATAGAAAAGAAGGAAAAGGAGGTATAATTAAGAGAACAATCTAAATTGTGGAAAGGAGGGACAAAGGTTTTTTGTTTGTTTTTTTTGTTGTTGTTTTGTTTTTTGTTTGTTTGTTTGTTTTCTGTTTTTTTGAGACAGGGTTTCTCTGTGTAGCCCTGGCTGTCCTGGAACTCACTCTGTAGACCAGGCTGGCTTTGAACTCAGAAATCCACCTGCCTCTGCCTCCCAAGTGCTGGGATTAAAGGCATGCGCCTCCACTGCTGGGCTGTTTTGTTTTTTAATAGAGTCTTACTACTTAGCCTTGGCTGGCCTGAAACCCCTAATGTAAACCAGGCTGGCCTCAAAGTAAGAGGTCTACTTGCTCTGCCTCCTGAATGCTGGGATTAAGTGCTGCCCCCACACGGGGCTCATTTAGGACATTTTTGAAATCGTAATGTGCACTGTTACGGTTGAGTTTCGTGGGAGGGAGCTAACGACAGAGTTAAAGGTGCAGAAAGGGCCAAATAGATGGTGGCGTACACTCATTGGCCTGGCGGTTGGTAGGATGAGGCAGTGTACTAGAAATAAAATCTCTTTCCAGCAAGATCTCACTTCACACATCTAGAGAGGAAGGAAATGCTCTTTAATAGTGTTTGTCTGACTGGGGCTAATGCCCAAGGAAAATAGGGCCTTTTAGAGACCACTTTACTAACTTACATATACTTTAGGCATATTAATTTCTCATGCACTGCCATCTTTAAATCTTCTTCATCCCTGCAGAGACAGGAAACTGTGAGTCTGGCTATTTAGGCAGGTAGGAGATTTACATAGCAAATATAATGCCATATTTTCTGAATAGTTGTTACCCAGGTCATCTTGCTCATCTAGAAATATTATAGTTTTTCTAATAAGAGTAAGGGAACTTAATGGCAAGCTAGAAGTTAAAGATGGCTGTGGCTTTATCTCGTCTGCCTTAGGCAGCAAGTTAAAGGGAGTCTTCTTGGACCTATAGGCTGGTGTCTGTTTAGTCAGGGTTCTCTTTTTTGTTATGGAAATGAGCCTAAAGAATGGTAAGTAGGGCTGGAGAGATGATGGCTCAGAAGTTAAGAGCACTGATTGCTCTTTCAGAGGTCCTGAGTTCAATTCCTGGCATCCACATGGTGGCTCACAACCATCTGTAATGGGATCCGATGCCCTCTTCTGGTATGTCTTAAGACAACTACAGTGTAGTCATATATGCAAAATAAGTAAATAAATAAATGGTAAATAAATCCTGAGAAATAAACATTTACATTTTAACATGTTCAATTTTACTAATCTCTAACAGGGCTGGTTAGAACATAATTATCTTTGGGATATTTTGGAGGCAGCAGTCCCTTAACTAAATTCTGCTTTGTGTGATTTAATGTCTCCAAATCAAATCTATTACTAAATCTTTTCAAACATCAATTCTATGACTTTGAGTTTCTTTTACATCAGCAGGAGGATGATTGAGTGTGCCTCGCCAACCCTGTCCGCCAGGAATTAAGACACGACACAACCGTTCCTTCTCTTAGCGGTTTACTCAGGATACTTTACAGTCAGCATTGTGTGGAGGTGAGCCCGAGATCCCTACTCAGGCATAGCTTATATCCCCTAGTAGGAGCCCATGAACTCATGCCACGTGTCATCTCTCCATAGGCCAGGGAAAACACGTAAGATCAGGCCACTCAGAAGCACAACCTTCAAGCCAAATCAGGTGTTGTTTATCTCAGAGCTCTTAGCCAGCCATCCCCATCTTTAGGGCGAGGTTCGGACAGCTCTCTACAATTGAGGTCAGCCTGGGCTACATAGGAAATTCTGGGACAGCATGAGCTATAAGGTAAGGGGAGGGGGAGAAAATAAGAGGAGATGGGGGAAGAAGAAAAAGAAGGAGGAGGAGGAGAAGGAGGAAGAGGAGGAGGAAGAGGAACAGGAGAAAAGGTGGAACTCAGATGTTCCTGGGTAGAAAACCAGAGAAAATCAAGAGAATACCCAGAATGAGTGTGAGGGAGTGCTGTCATACTTTCGTAAAGACTAAATCAGGAAACATGTGATGCTAGAGAGTAGGAGTCCTGGCTTGGGTGTGTCCTTGTTTGCTTTCTATGATGAGCACCATGACTAGAAACAATTTAAGGGGGAAAGGCTTGATTTTTATCTTAGGTTTTACAGTCCATCACAAGGGAGTCAGAGCAGGAACTGAAACAGAGGTCATGGAAGAATGCTGCCTGCTGGCTTACTCTCCATTCTTCACTCAACTTGCTCTGTTCTTACAATCCAGACCCACCTGACCAGGGTGGCACCACCCACAGTGGTAGAGCCTTCACATCAAAAAAAAACAAAACAAAACAAAACCAAAAACAAACAAACAAACAAAAAAACAGCCGCTCAAACTTGCCCACGGGCCAGTCTGGGGTGGCGATACTTTTTTTTTTTCATTTGAAGTTCCCTCTTCCCAGATGACCCTAACTTATGTCAAGTTGACCAAAAATTATTCAGCATAGTTGAGGGAAGTCAGTTGAGAAATACAGCACATTAGCAAATACTGGGCAGATCCAGGAGAAGCTAAAGCTGCCAGTCATCAACTAACATAGTCCTAGGAGCTGAGAGGCAAGTTCTGGTAATGTCATTTTGTGTCAGCTATATCCTGTCCTAGCACCTTGGGGATCTCTTTTCTTTCCTCATGATATTTCTCCAGTATTATTTAACACCCTATAGGGTGTGTGTGTGTGTGTGTGTGTGTGTGTGTGTGTGTGTGTGTAAGACCAGGAAAGGGGGGTGGGATCCCTACTGGGATTTGTGTTGGTTTTGAGCCAACCAGCATGGGCACTGGTAACTGAACATGGTCCCTCTGCCAGAGCAGCTAACAGTCTTAACTGCTGAGCCATCTCTCCAGTACCATCTATTATAATGCCCCAGACCCTCAGCTACCTCCTCAGTAGATCTCAGACTTGTTCCAGGCTGAGAAGTCTATGAACACAAGGTTATCTACTGTCTTATCCATTCATATCATGGTTGGACCAAGGAGAACTGAGGGACACTCATGCCAGTCATGGGGTTCCACCCATATTTCTCCTTCTTCAGTACATACAGCATCCTTACCACCACGTTTGTCAGCACCTCTATTTTCATGTGTTATCTCAGCTAGCCTCTGACTGCCGTGAGGCCCAAGCACCTGGTAGCAACCATGATTTGAAGTTCAAAGGGCTCTCTGTTGGATCTACGGGCAAATACATCCATCTCTGGAGCCAGAATGTCTAACTCACTTGTTTTATTGCCTCCCTGGTGGGGACAGACACACATGGTTCCTGCCCCTGGGACAGGGCCCCCGTGTGAGCCTCCATGAGTGTGGATGGCTGCTGTGGGCATATGATTTGTTTGTTTAATAATGTAATATTTTCACATTCATCTGAGGGATGTCCTCTCTGTTAACGTTAATGACTCCATGATAATCTGAGATGATGTGAGTCTAGGAGGAGATGGAGTGGCTAATGTCTCAGCAAAATGGTAAATGTTGGGGCCTTCAGGACAGCCCTTAAAGCTATGGGAAAGAGCTCTAAAAACATGAGTTCGAAAATACACAATTTCTCACCTATGCAAAAAATAAGGATGCAATATGAATTATGAGGTGATTCACAAATTTAAAGGAACAAAGGCAGCTGCATTAAGGAGACAGCTTGTCAGAAAGATACAAAGGCAGGCAGATTCCTGAGTTCAAGGTCAGCCTGGGACTTGGCAAGGTTAGCCCCAGGCATGGTAGAAACGGTCATTTCAGGTCATTTCAGGTTATTTCCAGCTATTTCTGCATCTGTGTGTAATGGAGGCCGGCAGGTCTCTGAATTCTTTTGCAATGTTAAAAAAAAATGTGTGTTTGCTGTTTCCTAGGAATCAAAGGGCTGGGGTCACAGGCTGCTGATTCCTAGGATAATCAAAGGGAACCTGGAATTAAATAACTGAACTAATATATAAATAAAAAAACTAGGGTTTTAGGTTTACATGAGATGAGCTAGCAGAAAGCAGTTGCAGTTCTTTAGAATTTTTCTCTAGCAAGAGCTGAGCTGTTTGGAGATCTCTTGAGAGCAAAAACAACTCTGGGGCTGGTGAGATGGCTCAGCGGGTAAGAGCACTGACTGTTCTTCCAAAGGTCCTGAGTTCGGATCCCAGCAACCATCTGTGATCTGATGACCTTTTCTGGTGCATCTGAAGACAGCTACAGTGTTCTTATTTATAATAATAAATAAATCTTTGGGCCAGAGTGAGCAGGGTTGACTGGAGCAAGCAGAGGTCGTAAAAGTCAATTCCCAACAACCAGCTGAAGGCTCACAACTATCTGTACAGCTACAGTGTATACTCATATGCATAAAATAAATAAATCTTTTAAAAAAATGTTTTTCTAACAGGATTTCTGACTTCATTGGAAGATCCAATAATTTTTATAGCAGCTTTTCTGACTTTGGTCAGAAACCCATGAGCTTTCCAGATAGCTTTTAGGATTCTTTTGTTTGTTTGTTTGTTTGTTTGTTCTTTGTTTTTTGTTTTTTGTTTTTTGTTTTTTGGAGACAGGGTTTCTCTGTGTAGCCCTGGCTGTCCTGGAACTCACTCTATAGAACAGGCTGGCCTCGAACTCAGAAATCTGCCTGCCCCTGTTTCCCAAGTGCTGGGATTAAAGGTATGTGCCACCACTGCCCAGTCAGCTTTTAGAATTTTTGCTAGCAGAGAGAGCTGTCTCAGCTAGCAAAACTCACCTCAGCAGAACCTAGGCCGACAGCGTAGATCCACGATTTGACTTCCAGCGGCTTGCTTTTGCCACTCGTAGACACTCCTTCTCTCAGAACCCTGTCCGTGCTTGCTCGGCTTTGCTTTAGTATGAACTGCTCGTCATATAACAGTTTCCTCTGAGACTGGAGCATTCCGTCCTGCAGTGAAGCTTCTTAAATGGGAAGATAAAAACTCAAAATCTCAGGCTGAAGAGACGCTCAGCAGCTGCTCTTCCAGAGGACTCGGATTCAATTGTCTGTAGCCCCACGACTGCCTGTAACCCCGGTTGCAGGGGTAGCTGACACCCGCACACAGACATCGGACGAGCAAATCACCAACACACAGAGAATAAAATAAATCGTTAAAAGTATTTTTGAAAAAACTCAAAATATCTCCTGGCAGTCCTTGAAACTGACTGAATTCCACAGGTCACTCCCTGCCAGAGTAAGCAATAAAAGTCCTGCTCAGACAGGCCAAGCTGCGAAGACTCTGAGACCAGAGCAGCTGCCTGGAAGGAGACCCAGTCAAGCTGCCTGTTAGGGCTTTAGACCAACTGAGTCACTTAGAACAGAGCCTCCTCAACCCGTTGAACTGCCTGCAGGCTGTGCAGTGAGCTCCAGGTTTCCAGATTTTGTGAGCTGTCACCCAAGCTGGAGTGGGCTTTGGTGGTACGATGTTTTGGAACCATTTCTGTAAGTAACCATTCACTTAGGTTTCTGCAAGTCACCTCAGTAAAACTCATGGCTTGCCAAGTTGAACTTCGGTGTAGTACAACTGTGTGTAGCATCTCCCCAGGAAAGTTTTGTCACACAACATAATCTCAAATTAGGATGTTGTTGAGGATGATTGATGATGATGATGATAATGATGATGATGATGATGATGATGATGATGATGATGATGATGATGGTTGTCAACTTGATACAAGCCAGAGTTATTTGAGAAGAACAACCTCAAATAAGAAAATACCTTAGATCCCCTAAGGCAATGTGTTATTTTTGATTAATGATGATACGGGAGGGCTCTGAAAGCACCAGTATTGGCACAAGACACCCCAGACCAAGTTCTCACCACAAAGGAGATCCCTTTGTCACAGAAGGACAAAGGGCAGGGAATAAGAGACAAAGACAGGAGACAGAGGAGGAGGGAGAGGGAAGGCAGGGCCACCTCTGGATGGAGAGGAGCTCGACATGGCCTATAGGCAAATGACAGTTTATAAAGGTTAAAAAAAAAAGGGAAACTCTCGGGTTGGGGTAAGGTGTTTAATTTTTAACTGGGCATGCCAATTAGGTGAGCCTAAGGGGGCTTTGGATTGCTGGACTTCAATACTTCGATAGCTGGACCTTAGAAGTCAGCCGCAGGAGGAGATGGCCAAATAAGGGAATGGACCTTGGTGGCTGCTTTAGGAATGGGAAAAGGACAAGGCCTGCCAGAGCCAAGTGTGCAATGCTCAGGTACTGTGGACGGAACCATCCCTGGTCAGGTGGCCCTGGATTGTATAAGAAAGTTAGGTGAGTGAGCCACAGGAGAGCAAGCCAGTAAGGCTAGCAAAGGCTTTCCTCTAAGACTCTGCTTCAGTTCCTGCCTCCACTTTCCCACAGTGGGATGGGAAAGCATAAGCAAAAGAGAAACCCTGTCTTTCCCAAGTTGTTTCTGGGTGGGGTTTCCACACAGCAACAGAAACTTGACCTTGTAAGACAGAGGCTCCTGGACTTCTGGAGCTGTGTGCCAAATAACTCCTGCCCTGGTCTCGGGAAATGAACCTAGATGGAGTCTAGAGGCAGCAGTCATGCTGCTCGACACAGTTTGTGTCCAAGGAGAACCCGGATTTCCTCACAGCTTATATGCTTCCTTCTTTCGAATAAAGAATGTGAGAAACAGACACTTGTCTTTTGCTTTGAAAGACTGCTAATAACTAGTAGAATTCTAGGGCTTTTTAAAAATTTTAATTTGTAGTACAGTATGTGTGTGTGTGTGTGTGTGTGTGTGTGTGTGTGTGTGTGTGAGTCGGAGGATAATTTACAGAAGTTGGTTTTCTCCTAGTATGTGGGTTCTAGGCATCTAACTCAGGTTGTTAGACTTGGCAACAACGCCTTTACCTGTTAAATCATCATACCTGTCCAAGCATCTCTGAAATTTTAAATAAAATGCTGGTCACTAGATCTTCAAATAATTTAACTCTCTCTCTCTCTCTCTCTCTCTCTCTCTCTCTCTCTCTCTCTCCCTCCCTCCTCTCCTTCCTCCCTCTCTCCCTCTTTCCCTCCCTCCCTCCCTCTCTCCATGGAACTCAGAACTCTGTAGACCAGGCTGGCCTCAAACTCAGAGACATGCCTGCCTCTGCCTCCCCAGTGCTGGCATTAAAGGTGTGCATCATCACCACCACCAGTCTTGAGAACACATGGGCCGCACCTCAGGGTGTCTCCTACACTCTCCATATTTTCCCCCACAGGTGAGTGGCCTAATGGCAATACTGTAAAAACTGTTATGAGTCTGCTTGACTGAACTACTGACTGACTGGAGCAGAAAAGAATGCGCTCACCAGATCCACAGCTGCCAAGCATGTGCCTTAGGATGCATGCCTGGGCCTAAGCTTCTGCTTCCTGGTAGTAGTCTGCAGTCACGCTCTAAGATCCCAGTGGCTGCAAGGCCCACTGGGAGGTTAAGAAGATATATATACTACAGTTCTTCATGCCTTAGATATTTAAGAGGGGCAGCAATCTCTACCGCAGCCCCACTCTATAGTCGCTATTTCAGATGTTTCAACTTGCTTCCCTACTGTACCAGCTCGTATCCTTTGGGGTCAGATGGATGCAAGGAAGAGCCTAACATCCAAGTATGGTGATCCCAAATTACTATGAGGATTGGGAAAATGGTAACTGGTGACTCCAAGAACGGGAGGAATGTCTGTAAACTAGACCTTAGCTGTGCTTTACCCAGCTTTACCATAGGAATTGTGAGGGTGCCTTAGATCTCGGGGTATCAGATGAGCTCTGACCCTGTTCTTAACAGTCACAAAAACATCTACAGATTCCTCTTTTCCCAGAATGTCATTGTTCTGAGATAAAGAAGTGCTGCGACACATGAGGAGAGTAGGGGAAAGGGAGGAGTGAAGGGGAAACTTAAGGGTTCTTTGGAAAGTTGTGCTAAAGCAGACGTGTGAACATTTTGCTGAGGTGGACACAGGTGAAAGGCTAAGGCAGAACATGAAGGAACATCTCACTGAAGCAGACACAAGAGAGAGGATGAGGATGCTCTGCTAAAGCAAGCTTATGAAAGGACACGTGATGAAAGATTGTTCGCTAATGACACACATGTATTGGTCTGCCTACAATTGTTTAGTTGAGCTGTATTTGTTGGGACTTCATAGAGAGAACCGTACCAAAAAACTGCTGCTGACGTGCTGATGTGCTGTGGCTTTTTGCTTCTTCCAAGGACTCAGGACAATTGGCAGGGTGATGTCAGCTAATACAGACTCACATGTAGTTTTGCCCAGACAGACTCATGTGCTAAGGCAAGACATGTGCTGAGGCAAGACATGTGGGAAGACACATGATGTTTACAGAGAGTATAAGTAGGGCTTAATGGACCACGAGAAGGGCTGCTGACAGAGCTAGCTTTGCAACGTTTCTTGGTCTCATGCCTTCGCTGATCTTTGCTTTGTTGAGAGAGGCACAGCCCAGAACTTCTCCTGCTGGTTTGAATCCCTTCTGCCAGCTGAGGCCTGGCTGTTCTTGCTAGGTCATGCTGCTGCAGTTGCTATCCAGACACTACTGAACTGGACTGCTGGTTTATCCATGAAGAGTTTGCAGATGGATCGAGCTGCTGCTGCTGACCTGTGAACTGACCTGCCAATTTCCTGACAACGTAGATGGGATTCTCTTCAAAGAACTACCAAGTTTCCACTTCAGAGGAGGCTCATTTTTGGGGGTCTGATCTGCTTTTACTACGGACAAAGCCAGGAGACTTCAGATTCCACTGATAGGGAACAAATGGCTCCCTAACACAATGCATGTTTCCCAAAAGCCACCTTGTCAGAGATGATAAGCAAATTGTGCCCACTGAGGGCCAGATAATGCACTCCCGAAGACACTTCAATCAAGGGCAGCAAGGACAGCAATTATACTCTGCTTGCTTGGGGCTAACATGGCCTAAAACTGTATGTTCCTAGGACTCCCCCCTCTTAGACTAAATGCCCCTCAGAGATTCGCTTTACAATTCTGATTGCTGAGAAAGCTTATTTGACTTTTAACCTTCTTTCAAATTATACCCTTGGGATTGGAGGGGTGGCTCAGAGGTTAAGAGAGCTTCTTGCTCTTGCAGAGAACCAAAGTTCTTTTCCCAGCACCCACTCTGGGCAGCTGACAATTTCCTGTACCTGTAGTTCCAGGGCAGCCCCCGCCCTCTTGTGGGCACTGAGGGCACCTGCAATTCATATACGCATAACTCACACACAGACATGTACACATAATTAAAAATAAAACAAATCTTTCTAAGAAGAAAAGCAAATGAAATATACAAACCACACTCTTGGAACAATGTCAGAAAAGTAGTTTCCTTATCAACCTTTGGAGATGCAAATGCCTTCCCCGCAGTACAGCAACTGTGTCAGATGATTCAAGCTGCTTCCCTACTATGCTCTTATCCTTCAGAATCAGATGCAGGAAGAGTCCAACAACCAAGGATGGTGAGCTCAGATATACAAGGATTAGGAAAATGGCAACTAATTATGACTCCTTAGAAACCCACACTGGTCCTATGAGGTGTATGGAGTAGAGAGTTCTGCTTTCTTTAGAGACTCAGTTGTGTCATGTGATGTTTTTCTGGAAACTGTCTTATGAGAGGATGTTTTGCTGAAGCAGACATGTG
>JADRCD010208491.1:0-20838 GCA_019843815.1 Montemys delectorum | reverse complement strand
AGAGAGAGAGAGAGAGAGAGAGAGAGAGAGAGAGAGAGAGAGAGAGAGAGAGAGAGAGAGAGAGAGAGAGAGAGAGAGAGAGAGAGAGAGAGAGACAGAGACAGAGAGAGAGAGACAGAGACAGAGACAGAGAGAGAGAGAGGCAGAAATATGGTACTCTGTTGTCAACTTGACACACCAGGGAAGAGGGATTTGCATTTGCAGAACTGTCTCCATCAGAGTGGCCTGTTGCCATATCTGTAGGGCATTTTTTTCCTTTTCTCTTCTTTTTTTTTTTTGAGATTGTAATATAATTACATAATTTTCTTTGGGTTATACTTTTTATTTCTATCTAGACCTGTGTTATATAAGAAAGGTAAGCAATTCTGATGCTAAAAGAAAGTCAGTAAGTAATATTTCTCCAAGGTTTGTGCTGCAGTTTCTGCCTCGAGTTCCCTACTTGGCTTCTCTGGATAATAAATGGATTGCAACCTTTAAGCCAAATAAACACCTAAATTGGTTTTGTTCAGGGTTTTGTCACAGACACAGAAAGCACACTAGGACATCTTGATATTACTTTCTGGATTTTATTGCATTGTGCTCAAAGAATAAATGTGAAAGGATTTCAATTCTTAATGTTTGTGTGACTTGTCTGTGACTTAGAATATCCAATACCATGGAGAATGTTACATCACTGAATCAAAAAATATATACTGAAGGCTATGATAATTAGCTATGATAGCCTAACACAACCTAGCATCACTTTAGAGGAAAGTCTCAATGAGCTATTATCTTAATTAAGTTAATTGAACTGAGCACAACCAAGCAGGCAGCAAGTCACTTCTCCACAATGATGGATTATAACATGGAATTGTAAGATGGAACAAATATCTTTCTTCCTGTAGGGCTATTGCACTGCAGCAACAGAAACAGAGGGCAGCAGCTTTCGCATGGAAACTGCATGCTCTGTAGATGTCCATGGGCTACACTTGGTCTGGGGTGAAATCTAACTCGGCTGTTGCTTTGTTGATTTTTCTGTTAATGCCTTGTTGCTGAAAATAGGATGGTACAATTCACAACTACTATTGAATCAGAGTCTAATTCTCTCCTAAGTCTGTTACTATTCAGTTTATGTGTTTGTCCTTATATCTGGTACTTATTTGATTAGGGCTATTTCTCCTGAAAATGACCATGTCATTATTTAGCAATGACATTCCTTATATCTTTTACTCATTTTTGCTTAAAGGCCATTTTTATATGGTCTATCTGAGCTCTTATTTTCCAATTGCCATTTATAGGGACCATACTATTCTAATTCTTAAGTTTCTGTCACAGTGAGCTCTCTCTTCACCTTATAAGTAAAACAGCTTTATTGCAAGCAACACATAGTTGGGTCTGTTTGTTTTAATCCATTTACTCACTCTACATCATTATAATCAAAGAATTATTTTATACTAAAGATGAGAAAAGCTGAATCTTACTCTTGATAGGATAGCCTCTTTTGGCGTTGGTGTAGGTCCTTCCTGTCTTTACAACACGATCTTCCTGTAGGATTAAAAGGCTTAAAAGGTTAATTTCATTACTTTTTCATTCTTTTTAGTTTGTCTATTTTTTTATCATTATGGTTAAAAAGCAATGACTACAGTTTTGCCTTTTGGTCAAGGAGCAGCTCACCAAAACACCTTTTTATTAAAATAAATGAAATTATAGTGGCATGATATAAATATATAGACAAGACAGAACACAATTAAAAAAACATACTGGTAAGAAAACACTGTACTTTCCTGCCCTCTCCCACAGTTGGATTATTATTTCAATTGGCCTTCATTTTTAGTTCACATACTAAAGGTATTAATGTTGATACATTGCACTTAAAGTCTTAGGACATTCTGAATATGCATATAGAACTATTCTTAGAAACAAGTCTTCTATGTTTTGCTTACTCATTAACATTTCTTTCCTTCTGTTCAGAGTACTTCCTTTAAGATTGCTTGTATAACAGGTTTGATGGAGATATAGTCTCTCAGCTTTTGTATGTATAGGAATTCATTCCTTCATTTCTAAAGGACAGATTAGCTGGGTACAACGCTCTTAGGGGGTTAACTCTTTTCCCTCAGTTGTGTGAAAACTCCTGACCTGTAAAATTATTGCTAAAAAGCCTGAGATCAGGATAAAGCATAGTACTGTATGATTTTTTCCTTGTAGCCTTTTATTTTCCGTTTTGAGGTTAATTATGAGTTGATGCAGACTTACGCGGGTTGATTTTGACTAAGGACTCTGATATCCTTGCATTGATATTGGTACCTTTCTATGTTTGGGAACTTTATGCTCTCCTTTTATTTTGTTTTATTTTGTTTTGAGACAGAGTTTCTCTGTGAAGCCCTGGCTGCCCTTGAACTTTCTCTGTAGACCAGGCTGACCTTAAACTCAGAGATTTGTCTGCTCTGCTTCTCAAGAACTGGGACTAAAGGTGTGTGCCACACATAACCCTTTTCTCACTTTTTATGTGGTCCTTTTACCCCTTCAGCATCCCTCAAGTCCTTCCTGTTCCCCAGTAGACAAAACATTTGCATTTCTAATAATATCCCAGAATACACAGAAGTAGTCTATATTTTTCTTTCTTATTTTTACTTTTTGTCTCTCTCAACTAGGTTTTTTTTTCAGGCAGGTTGCCTTTGAGCTCACTAACTCTTTGTGTTTACCTTGGTATTGATGCCCTGTCATGAATTCTTAATTTTTCAAGTAAAAATTTCAGCTTCAGAATCTTTATAAGATTTATTTAAAAACTGTCGCAATCCCTTTGTTAAAATTCCTCTCTGATGGCAAAATTCCTGTTTTCCATAAGCTGCTCAACCTACCAAAAGAGCTGTTATAAATTTCCTGAGAGTTTTCCCATCCTTGTTACTATCTGCTCAATTCTGACTCCTAATTTTGCCTATTAGCTGAGGCAAGGGTTCCTCAAGGCTGCTGCAATTTGATGTTCTGGACATTGGAGAATTGGATGTTTATTCTGGTACTCCTGGTATGTCTTTTTTTTTTAACCCTGTCTGTGTAGATAGTCTAAATAAGCTGCTAAGTTTTTCCTGTCCTTTTGTTTTACATCTAAAAGTTTTATATCCATTATTTTGGTACATGATACTCAGGTATATGTTTTTAGGAGTCTACTGTTGCTATCTTTTGTAGTCTTCCAGTACTAGGGAGAATTATAAGACCAGGCTTGCCTCAACCATACTGTCAATGTGTCCTCATAAGAGTTGTCTGCATATCTTTTTTCTCCTTCGACCCAGAGACAGCTGCAGATGTCTGATTCACAGTTACTGACTGGTCTGTGGTCACACATCCTAGGAGTCTCCTTGTCTCGGAGCAGCATTACATTAGAACAATGTGCCAAGATCTGATGCCTCTACTATGAAAAGCTGTGCCATCATGTGAGCATGCCACTAAAAGTGACACAACAATGGGAGAGATTTAGGACCCCTCCACTGCCCTGAAGTGGCATCCCTCCCAGACTCTTGTACCAGCCACAAGTGATCACAGCTGATATAGAAGTTCAAATAGCAGGGCTGTATTTATTCCTTGAACAGCAAGGTTGTTCCTTTCTCTCCATCCATAGTCTAGCCTCAGAAGAGGGGCCATTAAGGCCTGATTAGTATGGGTTTCACCAGCCCATCGCTAAGTTCCAGGCCAGTCTAGTGTTTACTGTCTTGTGCTACCCATCCTCCAGAGGCCATCTTAGTGAAACATACCTGTAGCCACCTAGTATGCTGTAAAGGTGGACTGCACCACAGTCTCACAGCCACACTGACTATACAGTATCTAGGAGGCACTGATGCTTTCAGAGCCTAGGTCCTCATGCCTTCAAGAGCAAAGAAACAAAGAATTCAATTTCTTGTCTCAATTCTTGTGATACTGGTCTTCTGTATAGAACTGGTGTCAATCCAGGCCAAAATTTATGTCACACACCCCCCTCCCGGTAGTGGGCTACAATTATATGCTTAGCTTAGGGGAGTTCTAAAGAGCACTTGTGAGTGCTTCCATGATAGCAGCTGACAAGGGGACAAGCAGTGAAGATTGGCTTTATGCCACAAAACCTAGGCTAACAGGAGTCTTCCCTGAGTTTCACTGCCATAGAGAAATGTACAGTTTCAAGATGAAGGTAGACTTGCATTCCAAGGTTGGAAATGATGTGTGTGGAACTCAAGTCTACCCACAACATCCATGTCTATCTCTGATGCTGGGACCAGCCATTAGCTATATTAGTATGCTCTAGCCTGCAATTCAGGGTCCCTGGGATTCTATCTATTTTCAGTTCTTATTATTGCAGGCCTGACACTGACCTCTGTGATACAGGGTTCTGGTTGACTGTCATGCTCTGCTCCACATTGAGGACAATCTTGCCCTGAGCTCTATATTCTGAGCTTAAGGACAAAGTAATCTAAGGCATTATCTGTCTGGTTTAGCAGTTCAAGCCTCTCTACCTACAAGTGTTGTTCTAGCAGGTTCCCCAACATCGGGTTTATCCTGTGCAGAGCAGGCAGGTACTGAGTTACTTTTCTCATTACTGTGGCCAAATAGCTGAGAAGGAGCCACTTACAGAGGGAGAGGTTGACTTTCCTTTATACTTGGAGGGATAGAGTCCATCATGGCGAGGAAGTCATTCATCAGTTGTATAAGGTAACTAGTCATATTACATGCTCAATAAAGAAGCAGAGAGCAATGAATGCTGATGTTCAACTAGCTTTCTCTTATGAATGCAGCTTAGACCAACACTCCATAAAATGGTGCCTCTCACAATTCCATTGGCTCTTCCCTCCTTATTTAACCTAGACAACCCATCAGAAACCTGACTAGAGAGTTGTCTCCAAGGTGACTCCAGTGCCTACCAGGTTTACATTCAATGTAAATAAATCACAAAATTTAAGTCCTGAACTTTGTCTACTACAGTGCAAGGGGCATTAATGTTTATTGGATAATTGGGTTGGAGAATATGACCTGGGAAACTCTTGATTTCTCCCCTAACAGGTGTTTCATTTTGTTTACTGAAGGCAGAAAGAATGGACAGAGCTATTCCTTGGTTTCATTTGTTCCTAGGAAGCCAGTGGGGTTCAACATATGGAGAAAAATCAAAAAGAGATTCCACATGGTAGCCATCTTTCCTAACCTATTTCATAGTAACTTCTGCATTTTTTCATAAAAGGCTATAATTTTTTCTTTCTTTCTCATCATTATATATTTGACAGATGTTGGCAGTATGTACTTACAGAGGGTTTTTGGCATAAAAATGATTCAATTACAAAGTGGACAAAGAATATGTCTCTCTTAAATTATTGGCTGTGTTATAGACAACGAATCTTCATGCTAACATCATAAAACCTAAAGCTGAAGGCTAATTACAAAAGGTTTATTGTAAATGGTTTACAATTCTCTGGTTTGCTTTTCTAAACTTGGTTTCTTTTGAGGTCAGATTCTAGGAAAAGGACAGCTTTCACATATATATATATATATATATATATATATATATATATATATATATATGTAGAGCTTTAGAGTTGAAAAATAAAATACAGAGAATTGGCCATGTTATGTAATATATTGTATATCAGGTCAAATTTTGAGAAAAATAATATAGATAATTAAGAAGTATTAAGTTTTGGAACAAAGGAGTAATAAAAATTTGAAGTCAACAGATCATTTTAAGAGTGCCTGAAGAAAAAGAAAATGCCTCATAAAATGTGAACTAGGAGTAAATCATAGAAATCCATCTCTGCTTTCTTTTTTATTGGTGACAGTTTGGCCAAAACAAAACATACATTTTCTTCTTTTCATATAAGTGTTTTTCTACTTTTTTAAGCAGCATATATATGTGTATGTATATATATACATATATACATATATATACATGTAATTATAAAAGGCAATTAATACCATCAAAGAAAAGTAAAAACAAATTACAGTGAGATAAAATAAAATATAATTATTATTATCATGTAAATATAAGCATATAGTAGTTTTAATACTGTAGGCTCCCAGAGGACTTTAGAATTAAATTATGATATAAAAATGATGTCTAAAGTAATGTTTTGACTAAGATATGTGAAGTTATATAGTTATAATCTATCATTTTCTCATGGAAATGGGCAAGAAGGAAGTTATACAAGCATGCATGGAAGCATAATAAAATAATAATGATAATGAGTCATTACTATTTTTGTATTATTTCATCATTAATCTCATCAGTAAAATTTAAAGCAACACAGCACACAGTTACATAAGCAATTCCTTGTTACCAGGGTAAATTCAAACACAGAGAGGAATCAATATTCTAAACATTCAGTTAAAGGAGTAGCTCCTGTATTATATAGACAATTAATAGCTACAACAAAGTAGCAAAGTGTTTTGAACACTCTAATTGTTATATGGCAGTAAGTGCTTTGATGAAATTATCCACAAACCATCATTCATTACAAGATTTATTAATATAAATAAACATTGAAGTCATAAAGAAATAACTGGTTACTTTTGATAGTATTTTACATATAGCTTTACAAAAATCAATAAATTGAGTATTGTTATAATTATTAAAGTGACATAATTCTTAAACTAACTTATCGCTAATGTTGAATACGAGCTATGACTCATTTCATGACTAGGTCAACACTAAAAGCATAGTTAGCTATCATTCCTCCTAAATATGTTGATTAACAGTGCTTCCAAATGATAATGTGGATATGTTCCAGAGAGTTCTCCAGACCAAGTGTGGAGTATAAATATGGCAGTTATACTGAAAGATCTAGGAAGTTAGGATTAATGTTGTCAATCATCAGCATATAAACTTTGAATTCAGGGTATTTTGTTTGTTTCAGTCATCAAAATATTCCTACTGATATAACTAAATTTGCATAAGTAGACTCATAGAAGTTACCTATTGACATCTTCTCAAAAAATATATTTGGAGAATAAACAATGATATTATTTCCTTTAGAAGTTTAGATTTAATCATTGCAAATGTGGATCGCATTCAGTGGTTTAATAGGTCATCTCTTCGGGATGATTTTTCACTGCCAGGTGATAGTCTTCCTTTTATAAAATGCCATTTGTCTACTTTTGTGTTAATTACTTATGATTTTAGCAGAGAATCAAAAAAATCAGTGCTTAAATTCCAAAATACCTTTCATTGTTTCTCCTGAGTTTTTTATGGCTTCATGTATTTGAATGCTACACTTGGGTCTTTAACATATTTTTTCAATGTATTAGGACTGTAATATAATTTTATAATGAAAGATAGTATAGAGTTTAATTTTTTTCTGTTCATACATATCTTGTTTCCTAGCACCGTTTATTGATGATGCTGTCCTTTCTCAAATGTAAAATGAAGATTCCTTCTGTTGATGTTTTCAGGAAAATAGCCAGGCTGCTTAATTTGACAGATAAATATCACTTGACTAAGTATGCTGTCATAATTATAATTTGTAAAACTTATCCAGTGATACTTATATTCACACATTTCATTAGTCATTAAAATCCACAATTTATATTGTTGAGATGCTTAGTGGTTCAGAATATGTCTTGGTCTTGCAGAGGGACTGAGTTCCAGTCTCAGTACTCACACTGAGCAACTCATACCTACTTACACTTCCAGCTTCAGGGAACCCAACATCCTTTCTGGAAATAGCTGGTACTTAGACTCACACTCACCCACAGACAGGCAAATAAACAAGATAAGTTCTTAAAATATTTACTTATTTATTCATTTATTTATTTATGTCAAACATTGTCCCTCCTCACAGAGATCCTCCCCATCCCCTCTTCTCCTCTGAGAGGGTTAACCGCCATACCCTGGCACATTAAGTCTCTGCCAAGGAAAGGTACATCCTTTCTCACTGAGGCCAGACAAGGAAGCCCTGTTTGGGTACCAATACCACAGTCGGGCTACAGCTTTACGGAGACTCTTTGTTCCAGGTATTGGAGGGCCCACATGAAAATTGAGCTGAACATCTTCTACATATGTGCCAGGGGCCTGTTCAAGCCCATATATATTCTTTGTTTGGTGGCTCAGTCTCTGAGAACTCTCAGAAGACCAGGTTAGTTGACTATGTTGGTCCTCTTGTGGGGTTCCCATCCTCTTCAGGGTCTTCAATCCTTTCCCCAACTCTTTCATAAGAGTCTCTGACCTCTATCAAATGTTTGGCTGTGGGTATCTGCATCTGTTTCACTTCGCTACTGAGTAGAGCATTTCAGAGGACAGTTATTCTAGGCTCCTGTTTGTAATTATAACGAGTATCATTAATAATGTAAGGGATTGGTGTTTGCCCATGGGATGGGTTTCAATTTGAGCCGGTTATTGGTTGGCCATTTCTTCATTCTCTGATTCATTTTTGTCCCTCCATTTATTTTAGACAGGAGAAATTTTACATCAAAAGTTTTGTGGGTGGTTTAGTATCCTTATTCCTCCATTATGGGACCTGCCTGGCTACAAGAGGTGACTTCTTCCTGTTCCATGTCCTTACTGTTAGCCATCTTGGTTAATGTAACCCACCTTGATTCCTGGGAGCCTCCCCCATCTCAGACCTGTGGAGCTTCATAAAGAATAGCCCCCCACTCCCTAATGTCCAGCACCTACAGATTTCCATTTATTGTCCTGGCCCTCTGGGTCTCTTTCCATATTCTCCCCACACCTGATCCTGCCCCTTCCTCTGTCCCACCTGCTTTCCCCACTCCTTCTGTCTTCTATGACTATCTTATTACCCATTCCAAGTGTGATTCAAGCATCTTTGCTTAGGTATTCCTTCTTATTTCACTTCTTTGGGTCTAGGGTGGAGGGAGGAGGAGGAGCAGTTCATGGGTATTCTGTACTTTATGGCTAATATCCACTTATCAGTGAGTACATATCATGCATGTCCTTTAGGGTCTAAGTTACCTCACTCAGGATATTTTCTAGTTCCATTAATTTGCCTGCAAAATCCATGGTATCCTTGATTTTAATAGCTAAATGGTATTCCATTGTGTAAATGGACCTTATTTTCTGTATCCATTGAGACATATCTGAGTTATTTCCAGTTTCTGGCTTTTATAAATAAAGCTTCTATGAATATAATAGAGCATTTGTTGTTGTGTTGTGTTATGGTAAAGAATCTTGTGAGTATATTCCCAAGAGCAGTATAGCTGGGTCTTCAGGTAGAACTATTTCCAGTTTTCTGAGAAACCACCAGACTGATTTCCAAAGTGGTTATATAAGTTTGTACTCCCATCAGCAATGGAAGAGCATCCCTATTTTTCCACATCCTTGCTAGCATATACTGTCCCTTGAGTTTTTGATCTTAGACATTCTGATTTGTGTAAGAGGGAAACTCAGGGTTGTTTTGATTTCCATTTCTCTGGCAATTAAGGATGTTGAACATTTTTTTAAGTGCTTCTTGGCCACTTGAGATTCCTCTGTTGAGCATACTCTGTTTAAGCTCTGTACCCCATTTTTAAGTGGGTTATTTGGTTTATTGGAGTCTAACATTTTAAGTTCTTTATAAATCTTGGATATTAGCTCTTGTCAGATGTAAAGTTAGTAAAGATTTTTTTCCTAATCTGTAGGATGCCATTTTGTACTATTGACAATGTCCTTTGCCTTACAGAAGCTTTTCAATTTCATGAGGATCCATTTATCAATTTATATACAATTGGCGTTCTGGTCACGAAATTGTCTCCTGTACCAATGCCTTCAAAGCTTTTTCCCACTTTTGTCTTCTATGAGATTTAGTATATCCAGTTTTATGTTGAAGTCCTTGATCCACTTGGAATTGAGTTTTGTGCAGGGTGATCAATATGGATATATTTGCTTTCTTCTATATGCAGACATCCAGTTAGATCAATCCCATAAGCCCCAAGGAAACAGAAGCAGTCAAGTCTCCCAACAACAACAAAACCCAAGGCCAGATGGATTTAGTACAGAATTATACCAGAGTTTTACAGAATAGCAAATACCCGTACTCCTCACACTATTCAACAAAATTGAAACAGGAGCACTACCTAATTCATTCTATGAGGTCATAGCTACCCTGACACCTAAACCACACAAAGACTCAACAAAGAAAGAGAACTTCAGACCAATATCATTTATGAACTTCAGTGCAAAACTGCTCAATAAAATTCTTGCAAACAGAATCCAGGAACACATCAAAACCATCATTCACCAAGATCAAGTAGGCTTTATTCCAGGGATGCAGGAATGGTTCAGTATATTAAAATCTATCAATGTAATCCACTATATAAATAATCTGAAAGAAAAATAACCAAACAAAAATGATCATCTCCAATAGATGCCAAAAAAGCCTTCCACAAAATCCAACACGACTTCATGTTAAAAGTCTTGGAGAGATAAGGGATTCAAAAACACTTACTTAAACATAATAAACTAATATACAGCAACCCAATAGCCAACATCAGATTAAATGGAGAGAAACATGAAACAATCTTACTAAAACCAGGGTCAAGCCCAAGCTGCCTACTCCTTCCATATATATTTAGTATAGTACTTGAGGTTCTAAATAGAGCAATAAAATACAGAAGATGATCAAGGGAATACAAATTAGAAAGAAGTCAATTTATCACTATTTGCAGAGGATATAATAGTATACATGAGCAACCCTCAAAATTCTACCAGAAAACTCCTACAGCTGATAGACAACTTCAGCAAAGTGGCTGGAAATAAAAATAATGCAAAGAAATCAGTAGACTTACTCAAATGATAAACAGGCAGAGAAAGAAATTAAGGATACAATACCCTTCATAATAGCCACAAATAATATAAAATTATGTGTATATATCTAACCAAGCAAGTGAAAGAACTGTATGACAAGAACTTGAAGCCCCTGAAGAAAAATATTGAAGGAGATATCAGAAGATGAAAAACTCTCAAGCTCATGGATCAGTAGAATTAATATAGTAAAAGGGCCATCTTACCAAAAGCAATCTGCAGATTCAATGCAAACTCCATCAAAATTCCAACACAATGTTTTACAGACCTTGAAAGAGCAAATCTCAACTTCATATGGAAAATGAAAAAATCCAGGACAGCCAAAGGAATCCTGAAAAACAAGTGAACTTTTGGAGAAATAACCATCCCTCACATCAAGCTGTACTATAGAGCAATAGTGATTAAAAAAAAAAAAACCTGCATGACATTGGTACAAAAAACAGACAAGTTGATCAATGGAATCAAATCAAAGACTCAGAAATAAACCCACACCTCTATGGATATTTGACTTTTGAAAAAGAAGCCAAAACTGTACAATAAAATAACTTTTAAAAAAGAAAATAATAAACTAATCTACCTACTTGTTGGTCCATACATTTACAACTTGTTCTTTTTTTTTAAAGATTTTATTTATTTTGTATATGTGAGTATATTGTAGCTGTCTTCAAACACACCAGAAGAGAGCATTGGATCCCATTACAGATGGTCGTGAGCCACCATGTAGTTGCTGGGAATTGAACTCAGGACCTCTGGAAGAGCAGTAAGTGCTCTTAACCACTGAGCCATCTCTCCAGCCCAACTTGTTCTTTTTAAATTTTTATTTTTAAATAAAGTATCAACAATAAATGAGTCAATATATTCTTAAAGAAAGATGTATAAATTGTAGTCACGATTTCAGAGTTTATAGAATGCAAATTTATTTTCAGAATGTCTTGTAAAGACAAATTTTCTGTTTTCACTTTTATTTTTGGCAGATCATCATGTTCCATAGAACTTGGTTCTGTAAAGGTGTCTTCAGACATGCCTGTGATATACTTGGCTTGAGTCCCCCACCACTCCTCTGCCTTCCCTCCTCCTTTCCTCTTTCCCCTCCTGCTAGGCTCCTTCATTCTGTCAGATAGTTTGCTTCTGTCAGTGTATAAACACTAGAAAATATGAAGGATTTGATATTCTTTCTTTTAAAAGAAAGATTTATTTTGTGTGTTGTATATTTGTGGAGACCAGGTGATGTTATTGTATACCCTGGAACTGGATAGAATTAAAGGCAGTTGTGAGATGCTATTTGCTAGCTGTGAGTTACAACATGGCACTCTAACCAACCTCAGTCTTAATGCTCTTAACGACTGACCTATTTTTCCAGTCTTGATATTTGAATTTCTAAGGCAGATTTAATTGCTTCATATGATTTTCTTTAGTTGCACCCATCTTTTGGTTTTGTTGTTGTTGTTTGTTTACAAATGACATAATTTTGGTTTTTATAGCCAAATAAAATGTCATTGGTCATATATACGTTTTCTCTACTCATTCTTCTGATGGCAGACACCTAGGCACCTAGGTTGATTACAGAAATTGGCTCTAATAGTACTACAATAAACATAAATGTGCAAGTATCTTAGTGGCATGTTGACTTAGAGTCCTGGAGGATACACATGGAACTTGCATAGCTAAACCATGTGTAAGTTTTGCTTTTAGTTTTGTAATCCCTGTACTGACTTCCATACTGGTTTATGTAACTTATGTTCCTCTCAATTCTTTAGGATGACTCTCTTTCCCTCCATCCTCACTAGTGTTCTCTTAATAATAACCACTTGGGGTAAGGTGAAATGAAATCTCAATTAAAATTTTACTTTACATTTCTTTAATGGTTGAAGTTGTTGAATGGTTTTGTTTGTATTTTTATCAGCTTTTTGTACTTTCTCATTTGAAAGATATGTATTCATTCCATTGACTCATTTGTTGATTGGATTCTTTGTTTTATTGGTAATTAGAGGGCCAAATTGAGGGTTACTTTCTCAATTTGTTTGGTCAGTAGGTGAACACTACAGTTATCTGTCTCTGTCTCTGTCTGTCTGTCTGTCTGTCTGTCTCTCTCTCTCTCTCTCTCTCTCTCTCTCTCTCTCTCTCTCTCTCGTAAATTTAGTAGCCATTTTGCTATCATTTCTAACAAGTTTGGAAATTGTCCATTTATGCAACAGCATTATATGTAAGCCTAAACTAGCACTTAAGAGTGTCCACATAGCTAGGTGTCACATGCTTAAGATAATAAGAACATCCTAGCATCTAGTTGGAGAAGGTAGGTGTACTGGCTAGTTTTGTGTGTCAACTTGACACAGGCTGCAGTTATCACAGAAAAGGGAGTTTCAGTTGGGGAAGTGCCTCCATGAGATCCATCTGTGAGACATTTTCTCAATTAGTGAACAAGGGGGTAGGGTCCCTTGTGGGTGGTGCCATCCCTGGGCTGGAAGTCTTGAGTTCTATAAGAGAACAGGCTGAGCAAGTCAGGAGAAGCAAGCCAGTAAAGAACATCCCTCCATGGCCTCTGCATCAGCTCCTGCTTCCTGACCTGCTTGAGTTCCAGTCCTGACTTCCTTGTGATAAACAGCAATGTAGAAGTAAGCCAAATAAACCCTTTCCTCCCCAACTTGCTTCATGGTCATGATGTTTGTGCAGGAATAAAAACCCTGACTAAGACAGTAGGCAATTAAATGCTATGGGTAGCCTAATAGAACTATAACTAGAAGAGTTATTGGCCAAGAAATATATCTTGGAAACATGAGTGGGAAAAGCCAGTGGGAATATTTGTAAAGCTAACCAGTGAGGAGAGATAGTTTAAGAACCTGTAGTCCTCTAGATAATTTTTACCAAGGAATATGCTACAGAAAATGACGTGACAATTAGTTTGAGGGATAAAATCCTATATGCTCTAGCAAACATGCGTATGAAAACTTTAAATGAAAGGATCTTGAAGATTCTGACAAGTTAGGATCATGTTCTGATAGGTAGATCAAAAATGATGAAAGATTGCATTCAATAGAAGCATAAAAATTCAGGAACAAATTCAGGAATGATTACTACAGTAAATGATACATTGGCTGATATAATCAACAGCACTTGGTCATTATTAAAGAGGGCTGACAAGGATGAATCAGGAAGCCTATAGAATAATGTGAATTGAGTAACAATATCACTTGACTAAGAAGGGGATAAGGAAAGAGAAATTAGGCTGTGAGGGGGAAAAATAATACCTGAATTTTTTTTTTTTTAACTCTAAACTTAAGCTGTGAAATCACAGGTAAAGATCTTTCAGGAGACAGCTAAATGTATAATTTTGGAATTCAAAATACAGTCTTGTCTAGAGAGGACTTAAAGCCTGTCAGCATAAATGATAACTGAGCTGTGGAGGGACAAGGCTATATTGGAAATGTGATGGAATGTCATCTTGTTCTTTGTTTTTGCAGACACCGTCAGGAAGTATTACTTAGAAATGAGGTTTTAAGAAAGTTAGGTGTCACAAATATCAGGACTGCTCAAAGACATGACATTCCGTTATCTGTAGCTATGGTAAATGGTTACCAAACAGAGAAATCATTAGGGATATTAGTTTCACAAAGCAGCACACAATTTATCTAGCTGAAGCAAATAGAAAACAAAACTCAATGTACCTTTAAAATGAATTGTATTGACTCTCATTGCCAAAATCCACATTGTAGGAAAGCTTACTACTGACTTAATGATGGCCTCAAGGACATTCACGTCTACTAGTTCAATGTTGGCCCCTTTCCAAGGCTGTATCCCCAAATGATTTCTTCTGGTCAAAGGATGTCATCACAGTCACATGTTTCTTTGCTCACATTCCATCTGAAAGGAGTGAGTTTCTGAGATGCAGAAGTATCTATCTACCTCCCTTCATTTACTGTTGGTCAGCACTGGATTCCTTAATGGCACCTAGTCTTGGATAAACCTCTCTCAAGAAGCCCAGGGAATTAAGTCTATTTCCTCTAGACAATTGCGACTACATGGTACTTAAGTGGTCAATTCTAAAACATCTTAGCACCAACAGTTTTAGACTAGATTATCATAAAATGTACTTTATATGTACAATATTATCATAAAATGTACTTTATATGAATTCTCATACTGAGTGATCACAGCTACCTTTGCTTAGATGCCTTGGTTTTATGCATTATGCATCTGATGATTTTTTTTAGAGATGATGTGATTTACATATATTCTACAAACTTTAGAACATCATTCCAGCTTTGTCTGCCTCTCAAGCTATTTATCATGACATTTCCTTCAATCTCAAGGAAAATTCTTTATTTTTCTGCCTTATTTCTCTTTTGGTAACAACAACAGTTGTAATAATAAAAGTATTGCTTCTTTCCAAACAATTGACCAAGGATTGCTTGTGACTTCATATCTTCAATTGTCTGGGACATCTTCTCTTTCTTAGTGTGTCCTCTTTCCACCATCAAAGTTAAACCTAAAAACCTGCTAACAATATTACTTCCTACAAGAGAACAACTTTGGCTCCTGACTCTGCTGCACTGAAACAGGATATATGAGGATGGTACACTGAGAAACACCACAAATATAATTCCCTCACAACCCCTGATTCATAGGAATGCTTAGACAGACTCAGACATAGGCTTAATGCAGAAGTTCCTGGTGGACATCTTTTTCACCTTTTAGAACTGCAGAGGTGCATCAGATATAAAGCTAGATGGTTTCATGAAATCAATCTCCCTCTTTTAGCAAAGCTTGCAAAGTTCTGTCTTTTAAAGGTCATGAGATTGCAGCAAAATATTTTGGGTCCCTCCCCTGCCATATACACTCCTTATATATCAGCAAATGTGAAAGTAATTTTTTTAATAGCTGACCTGGAAAATGTGGAGAGAGTTTCTTTTGTGAAATGTGTCTCTTCATTAAAATACTTTCTCATGATGAAAGGAACTTAGGAAAGAAGTACCTGAAAATTCTATCAGAGACTTCATTTAAAAATGCTTGTTATATTCTGATTTTATAAATGATTGTCGTCATTTTTCATAGTACTCAAGCAAAAGCCTATGTAGCAAAAGTTAAAATTCAAAAACTCTTAGTTTCTTACAATTTTAATTGGGTTTACTAGATAAAATTCAGATAGCTAAGCATATGCATAATTCTTAATTGGGAAGGAGGGAGCTGAAAAGATATACTAGTTAAGAAGACAATGCCTGATTGGGTGAAGTTCATTTAAATATAGCTCATGTTCTCTTACCTTACTTTAAAGCATATTCAGTGCAACAAGCTATCTTTAGGAAGAAAATGAACATAATAACTCATAAAAATGTGCCTTGTATTCAAATAACTAAAACAAATGTAAAGAGCAATAATAGTCATATAAACTGTATCATCAATAATGTTGCCAAAGTGAAAATATGGAACCACTGAATTATGTTGGAGAATGGAACAGAAAGGAAGATTGTGAGTGAAATTTAAGGTGATCTAGTTGTTGTTCATGAAGATGAGATGTTTGGGGTCTTTATAGAGGTCATAATGAGACATTGATTAACAAAGGAAAGTACAGAGAGTGGATGGCTACATTTAGACAAGCATTTGGCTAGAAAAGAAGTCTCACAGATGGCTGTTCTTGCCCCTCCTTAAGAGTAGAAACTGACTTCATTAAAAAATTAGCTTTTTTCCTCATTTGTGGCTTAAATAGTGAATCTCAAATGTGCTGATCCTTTAGACACCTGCTTTAAACCAATTTAGGATTCCTAGATTTCATTTGAAGTATGAAGGAAGTATGCACAGGCAGAGCAAATGTGAGGCTGAGTTTAGGCCAAATGCTAATGAAAACTGAACCCAGTGATATTTTTATGACTGTTGATGGAAGTCTTGGATTTTGTCAGTGCAGAGGTAGGAGATCTGGCCATAGTTTCTTTAGTGATGGATTTGAAAAACACATCTGTCCAGTGTTGTATGTAAAATACTGAATTGTATAATAGAAACCATTTGCTGAGAGACTTCAAGAGCGATATCTATCTCCCAAGAATGGTTTGGCAAAGGTAAATGAACATGCTCAGATATTTGGGAAGATAGTTTTAATTCATTTACCACAGTAGTTTCTGTCTGTCAACCTAATCTTACATAAAGAGGAAAATTAATAAGATATTTGTTTGTAATTTTGATGACTATTAAAGGACCATGTGATGTTAATGAAAAATACTGGAAAGCACAAAAGGGCTTAAAAATGGCTGTATCTGAGGATCAGTGAACCTACTGACGCTCTGGCAGAGAGGCTGGCCATAGGGAGTCCAACAAAATGTTTTAGTCATGGGACAGTGATTTCAGTCTAAGAGGATAAAGTTGATTGCTAGTTTGAATTCCAAAGTTTTGTGAACGGATATGTAATGGATACTTATACAGACGAAAGCAAAAGGCTGTTTTGAACAAATAGCAAAGGTTTAGTTTCAAAGTATGTTTGAGATTCTACAGATACGTTTATTTTATTTTTGAGTTTAACCAATAAATATTTTAGCAGAAGATCCTGGTCTTTGGACAAGGCAAGGACAAAAGAGAAATATTTTGGAGGAATTTAAATCATGGGGATTGAGAATGAAGAAACTAAGTAGAAGATTTGAACCATAAGAATATTTTTAAAACGTATTTAGAAGGGTGTGAAGAAATCTAGAAACCTAGAGATGGAGGTCTAAACATAGAATTTTGGTAAGCAATTTTATTTAATGCCCCCTTTTTCTGATGATGCGTCTTAAATTATAACTCAGGCTGTATTAGAACTCTCTATCTACCCCAAATTGGCCCATAGTTGCAACCCCCTTCTTTTGCCTGCTACTGAGATTACATCATCCCTGGTTATAAGTTTTAGAATTGTGTTAGAATACACTAAAGAAAAGACTGAGTTTGTAATGGAAGAACTTGATCCAGGACAAGGAATGAAACCTCCAGATTCAAGCTAAGGTAGCAGATAAAACGTCGTCGTAGAAACAAAGTATTCCGAGCCATGCCGATAGCCCCTTGTATCTTTGACTTGTGCTTATGTAATATACATATAAGGCCATGAAAGGTAATAGATAAAAGCTTAATAATGTATTTTGAAATAGCGACTTCTTTTGATCTTTTGGTTTTGACTACTCAAAACAATACACACACACATACACACACCACACACACACACACACACACACACACACACACACACAGTTTATTCTAAATCTTTCAACCAAAAAGTGAAGTAAAAAAGGAAATACACAATTACAATAGTTGTTTCATCTGTACATTTTTAGCCAGTGTATAGTCAAAATAAATTATATCCATAGAACTGGAGAGATAACTATGTGACTCAGAGTACTTGCTGCTCAATCATAAAGATCTGAGTTTATATACTAACACTTACAGTGGGTGTCTAAGAACCACCTCTATGTCATTTCTGCCCCAGAATTGATGTCCTCTTCTATACTTCTGTGTACATACACACACACACACACACACACACACACACACACACACACACACACGTGTACGGACACTCATGTACACATAAAAAACCAAAAGTCCTGAAATATATATGTAAATATATTCATTTTTAACAGTTTCCTTTACATATTGTACTACACTATGGCAAATGAATCATGTTAGCATGTATATACCTAATTCAATTTGTTAGCTGTCTACCGCATCCTTCAATGCTGATATACCATGAGTACTTTTGTTTATGTATGATGTACACAACAAGTACTCAGCTGTTTACTTAGTGATGATTATACATCGAATATTCTTATACAAATAGTTTATGAGCAAATATGAACACTTTTATAACATATATTCCTTTTGTCAAAAAACACCATTTTAAGAATTTTATATTATAATATTTTATAAATTTTAAGGAATATGACAAAAAAGATATTGTAGGTATTGAAGGGGGGTCTCTGGGAGGAGTGGGGGTACAAAAGGGAAACAAGAATGTGATTTAATTCTATTTACTTAAAATATGTTTTTAAATGTTAACAAATTCAGATAAATTGAAATCATGTAACTTTTCTCATCATAATCCAATAAAAGTTTAAAAAAAGAATTTTAATAATTATTTATGAATTTTCTTTTAAGTAGGCAGCATCAACATGTATATGCTACAAAATGCATCCAAATAAATAGAGTGGTATAACCACAACCTCTTTCCTGCTATTAAAGAACACATTTAAGTACACAGGTACATTTTTTAGGTATTAGAAACATTTAAGTGAAATTTGATGCCAGTAGCAAGCATTTTATGTGTTAAATTTTTCTTCCTCCAGTCTTCATCTGTAACATACTCCAAAGTTCACATCTTTGTTGGTTTAATTGTGGAGTTCAGCAGCAATCCCACTTCTGCCCAAGGAACAGATGGACAAAAAAGATAACTCTTTCCTTTGATAGGATTGTGGTTCTGGACAGAAGTTTACTTGTTTTTGGTATATCAGGCTATTTAGATTTAATCTAATGTTAGCATAGTAATTTTCTTGTTAATATAGAATGTTTCATGTTTATTTGTTGTACATGTAGGGGTATCAGTGTTTTACTCCTCACATGCAGGTCAGATGATAACTTTTTGAAGCTGACTATATTCTTTGTCATGTGTATCTCAAGGATTAAACTCAGGTCATCAGAGTCTTTATCTGCTATGCCATCTTACTAGTCCATGGTTTTAAATTATGCACATTAGATGAACAGCATCCTTAAGCCAGATTCTATCAACTAAATGGTAACTTGGACTCAGTTCCCATCACGAGCTTAGATTCCCCAGATGATGCAGCTTGCAAATAGCATCTTTCTCACACTTGGAAGCCCCTCAGCCACCAGACAAGAGTATTCTGGAGAAATCCTAGGTATGCAAAAGGCCAAAAGAAGTCTCCAGTGAAAACTCAAGTCTTTCACCTATAAATCTTAGTTTACATATATGCATGCAATAGTAGTATGTGAACAAAAAATAAAAAAGGCATGGATTTAAAGAGGAGCATAAAGGAGTATATGAGAGAGTTTAGAGGGAGAAAATGAAGGGAGAAATGCTGTAATCAAATTATAATTTCAAAAACAAAATAAAAATGAATCTCTGCTCCATAGTCAGTCTCTACAACTCCTTCCATGGGTGTTTTGTTCCCCTTTTTAAGGAGGAACTAAGTACACTGTAGCTGACTTCAGACACACCAGAAGAGGGCGTCAGATCCCTTTACAGGTGATTGTGAGCCACCATGTGGTTGCTGGAATTTGAACTCAGGACCTTCAGAAGAGCAGTCGGTGCTCTTATCTTCTGAGTCATCTCACCAGTCTCATCAATGGGAAGAGAGGACCATGGCCCTGTGAAGGTTCTATGGCCCTGTGAAGCTTCTATGCCCCAGTGTAGGGGAATGCCAGGACCAGTAAGCAGAAGGGGGTGGGATGGTGAGCAGGGGGAGGGGGAAGGAAACGGGATTATTTTAGTTGTTTTTTTGTTTTGTTTTGTTTTGTTTTTGAAGGGGAACCTGGGAAAGGAGATATTGTAAATAAGAAAACATCTAATAAAAAAAAAATTTAAAAAAAGAAGGAACAAAGTGAGTTTCTTGTGGTTTGTGGATTGTACTTTGTGTATTCCGATCTTCTGGGCTAATATCCACTTATCAGAGAATGCATAAAGGAATCCTTCCCATATAAATCATCAAATCTAGACACTATTGTGGATGCCAGCAAGTGCTGGATGACAGGAGCCTGATATAGCTGTCTCCTGAGAGGCTCTGACTGTACCCAACTAATACAGAAGTAGAGGTTCACAGCCATCCATTGGACTGAGTACAGGGTCCCCAATGAAGGAGCTAGAGAAAGGACCCAAGGAGCTGAAGGGTTTGCAGCCCCTTAGGATGAACAACAATATGAACTAACTAGTACCCTCAAAGCTCCCAGGAAATAAAACACCAACCAAAGAGTACACATAGTGGGACTAATGGCTCCAGCCGCATATGTATAGCAGAGGATGGCCAAGTTGATCATCAATGAGAGGAGAGGCCCTTGGCCCTGTGAAGGTTCTATGCCCCAGTGTAGGGGAATGCCAAGGCCAGTAAGCAGGAGAGGGTGGGGTGGTGAGCAGGGGGAGGGGGAGGGAACAG
>JADRCD010208490.1:24754-58857 GCA_019843815.1 Montemys delectorum | reverse complement strand
TCTATCTATCTATCTATCTATCTATCTATCTATCTATCTATCTATCTATCTATCTATCCATCCATCCACCCATCCATCCAGGGTTTGTCTACATAGCCCTGGGGGCCTGGGAACACATATAGATCAGGTGGCCTCAAACTCGCAGAGATCGACTACTGTCTCAGCCTTCTGAGTATTGGAACTAAAGGCGTGGACTACATGCCCAGGTCTGAATTTTAAATGATGACATTTTTATTCCTGTTGATTGTTTCTGTTGTTATTGGTGCCTGGCTGGGTATGAACCAGGGCTTGTTGCTAAGTTGCCACTGGAGCGCTGAGCTGCTCCTGAGTCACTTTATACCTTCAGCTTGAAGCAGGAACTCCATTTTCATGAATGCTGATGCTGTGATGTACATTTGCTTCCTTCACACAAAGACACTTTGCTTAGGGATTCTGCTGGTGTTCGGTCTTTTTGTGATAGAGCTGCTAGGCTTTCATGCCTTGCTGACAGTGTCTAGGGAGACGCCCCCTCACTGTCTGATCTCCCTTGCAAATCCTGCCCATGGTCACAGCACTATCTTGCTGAAATATTCTTCAAAGCTCGAGGTTCTGGTGCTGCTTTAAGAAGAAATTTTTGTAGGTCAGTAAGATGGCTGAGCAGGGAAAGGCACTTGCAGTAAAGCCTGGCGACCTAAATTCGATCCCATAACCTATGTAGAGGTCCACAGAGAGAACACTCTGCAAAGTTGTTTTTTCACCTCTGAGCACATGCCATGAACCTTCACTCACTAATCATGCACAAGCACTAATAATAAATACATTTTATAAATATGCTTGTATTAGTCAGGGTTCTCTAAAGTATCAGAACTTGTAGAATGGATCTCTCTCATATACATAATGCACACACATATATACACATATGTACATATAAGTATATATACATGGGATTTATTGGAACGTTTTATAGGCTGAAGTCTAGCTAACGTTACAATAAGCCGTAAACAGAAAGTCCCAACATCCAGTAGTTGCTCAGTCTATAAGCCTGGATGTCTTAGCTGGTCTTCTGCTTATGCTGGAATTCCAAAGATGTAGGCTCCAATGCCCATGAAGGAGTGGATGTGTTGCAAGGAGAGGGCAAGCAGGCAAAGTAAACACTTCCTTCTTCCACTTTCTTACAATGCCGTTCAGTGGAAGGTAGGGCCCAGATTAAAGGTGTGTCTTCTCACCTCAAGGTCCAGATCAAGTGTCCTCCTACTTTAAGGTCCAGGCTGAAAGTGGATTCATCCACTTCAAGCCAAGCAGATAATCTCTCAGTGTCCTCCATTTCTGGATTGTAGTTTATTCCAGATGCAGTCAAGCTGACAACCAGGCCATCAAAATGATTTAAATAATTTTATAATCAAATATTGTAACACTGCAAACACTCTGACATTCATTCCCCTCCCCCCTCCAATATTTTTGCCTCTTGAGGAAAAGAAGAAAATTGCCTACTAGTTTTGGATCTAGAAAGGCTGCAATAAAGCAGCATAAGTTGCATTTAGGTAAGACAACTTTCAACAGCCTTTAGCTTTCAAAATGTGCAAATGGATTTCAGTATCTTTGGAGCAGATGCAAGAGATAGTATGCTCATAAGAAATATTAATTTGAGGCTAGAAAGTTGACTCAGTGGCAAAGGACAATGGCTGAGTTTGAGAAGATCCAAGTTCACTTCTCAGCATCTGATCGGTGGCTCACGAATATCTCTAACTCCAATTCCAGGAAATGGGCGACACCTTCCTCTGGTCTCTGCAGGTACCAGACATATATGTGGGACACATACCTCAAGCAGGGAGATACTTATACACACAAAATAAAAGTAAATCTTTAAAAGAAGAACCATCATCCTGGTTACATCTTTTAAAGTTTTATTGATGTATTTTTATCATATACTAATGTGAATGAAGTGTAATTTTGTATGTCTTTCTCTTATTTTTATAGTTGAGGGAAGATGTTGTTAACACATCTGCATTAATCTAATTCCAGGAAGAGATGATGTCTATACTTGATAGGAGCAAAAAGTCTACATTTCCATACTTCACAACAGCTGCTCTGAGTCATGAAAACTTAGATCTCCTTTCTCTGGCCTTCCCTCTACCACCTGTTGTGTCTAGCTATACAGTTTTTCTTCAAGGTTTCTCCAGCCTCTGTTGTTTGCTTAACATTGGTGTTCCAAAATGTGTATGCTGCAAGAAGGAAAGGCTTCCTATGTTCACCCTTTTATTTAAAAAAAAAAAGAAATCAAATTACAGTGAACAGAACTCATTAATGCTGTAACACTTTCCCAAACTTATTCTACATGATAGACATGAACAACTCTCTCTCTCTCTCTCTCTCTCTCTCTCTCTCTCTCTCTCTCTCTCTTTCTCTTTCTCATTTTTTACTTCCCCCCTGAAACTTCTTATGTTTCAAAGATTATAAAGGTTCTTTTTGGACATAAATTACACAATTACTGATTATGCCAAGCTTAGAGGTTACAATCAAAAGCTGGACTATTGGTCTTCCAAGGGAAAAGACTAATGTAAAAATCTAAGGTCAGCTGCTCAGCCTTGGTCCTGGCCAGCTGACCAAGAAATGCTCTGATTCCTGCCCTGTGACTGTCTCTGGGAAACACAGTCTCACTGATATATTAGGTATCTATGACAGTCTCAGTTTGCCATTTCAATACTTAGTCTTGATTCCCACCATCTTTCAACTCTTGAGATTCCTACCTTTGACCAGCTAAGAAATTTTCTTCATTTGTGTTGTCCTGATGCTCACTCTGAGCTATGTATGTGCCTATGTGCTGTTCTCTCTGGGTCTCAGTTCATGAGGAACTCTCACGGTCAGATACACCTCAGCGTCTCATATACCAAGACTTCTGTTTAAGCTTCAATGGACCTTTCAAGACACACTTCTCTAGGTGTGGTAACTCAGTGAATTCAACTTTCCTATCTGCAAGAGATTCCAGAGTTTAAGAGTTCAGGTGGAATACACATGTCTTTTCCAGGGCCATAGAGTTTTGCTGTCTCAATAGCCCATGGGTGTCTATTCCCTATGAGAACACTGTCTGTTTTCTGTGGACATTTCTCCCTTGATTATCCCAGCTCACAGTACTCATCACTTTCTGATCTAATCTTATATTTACTCTTACACTTTTGTATGCTTGTCTTTTTTTCCTCCTATGTAAATGGAAGTCTATTTGAGAGCAGGCCATGTAAATCTCTTTAAATTATCCAGGGTACCAACCACTGTACACATCTAATACAGTGTGTATGTGTGTAGTGTCTGTCTCTGTGTGTGTGTGTATGCTTATTGGGTCAACAAATGGTATTAAGATGTCTAAAAATATTTACCAATGAAAAATTTTATACTCAAATATTAATTTAATGTAGGCATTTTAGGGTGGATGTGGACACTTAGGTGTTTGTAGACATGACTAGGAAGTGAGTTTTGATTCTGTGTAACCTGTGCTGGGTAGTTATTGGCTGCCTTAATAAGTTTCAAAAACTTGCTAACATATGAATCCATTTGTAACTACTTATACAGGTAAGTACAGCCCAGGTAGGTAAGACTCCTGAAAATGGCTTAGTGGAAAAAAGCCTTAGATTCTGTTCCTTTTGTTTTAAAATTTGATTTCAAAGTAATCAATCTGTTAACAAACTAAAGGGGCGGTTACTGAACTCTACAGTTTGTGCACTTAGATCTGTATTAGCTCCTAGAGGAGATATAAAAGACACAGAACATACTCTCCTCAGTCCTGGCCTCAAAGCTTCCTGCCAGGGCTTTGCCAATTCCTTCAAATGGAGTTGTGTGTCTGTTATAGCTCTCACTGTATATATCCAAAGGACAATGGGTGGCACATCTGCCCATGGTGCTAAGTTCTGTGAGGATCAGGGTTGGGCTTGTCTATTATTCCCATATAGACACTCTTTTATGTTTTAATGTCTTGAAACATTGAGATTAGAATCACTTCAAAGGTTTAAGCAGATATAGGAATAACTTTTAGGGGACAAAAGATCTTTTCTGTGAGACAAGTAAGAGAATCACTCTTGGCAAATGATGATAAAATGTTATCAGATCGCAAAGAGCAAAGATTTTTAATTCTACTCAATTATATTAGGTTCTGTTTCTTTCATTAACAAAAAGAACAGTATGGTTTTAAACAAAACTCTAGAAAGGACTATCAAACAGATTGTTTCTTATGCCTCAAAAAGGACGTTATGATCAACAGGTCCAAGCATGGCACTGATAACAAACTGATAACAAACTGAAGCACGTGGCACCAATTCCTTTCTAGCAGCTACCTAATGACTAGGGAAGGAGCAGACACAGAACACCAGCACTTCAATGCTATAGGGCTCCAATCCTTTGAATGGCTGATGGCACATCATATACAGGGTCTCATGCAGACTTTCTATGAAAGTGGGACACCTCTAGACCTCTCAGATCCTTCACTATTACACCCCGCCCCCAGGCAGTTATGGTCAGGCAGGCATATAAGCAACTACCATCTGGCATAATGTTAAAAGCACATGGACTGGTTTGGCAATCATAAATTGAAGCTTTATGGGGAAGTATTATTTATGACCAAGGAGACGGTAAACAATAGAATCTAAAAATCAATGGGCCATTGCCAGGTTCCCTTGAGCACACCTGCACAGGCAGAGCTCTCTCCAGGCTGAACGGCATCCCAGCTTAGGTGACATGGAGTGGGTCTGACAGCGAATTTAGCCTGTTCTCTGTTATGGTAACAAGAGTCTTGAGATTGAGCAATTTACAAAGGAAGTGAGTTTGCCTTGCCTTGGTTCAGAGATCCAGGAGATTAAGAGAGTGTGGCTGGTAATAGCCTTCTTGCTGATGGGCACTCTACAAAGTCTAAAGGTGTTCCACAGTAAGGTAGAACTTCTGAGCTCATGAGACTTTCTCCATCTTAACCATCCCCAAAGGTTCAGATATTACAGCGGGACTGGGCTTCTGCCCTCAAGAAACCTCACCCTGGCAATTGCATTTCAGCATGAAATTTGGTGAAGATATTCAAACCATGTAAAGTGAAGTGGGTGGGCATAGAAAGAGTGCCACATCTGGATAGCTGAGCATTTTTCCAATGGGAGGAGGCACAAAAGGACAGCTTATGAAAACTATGGGTTGGATATGGAAAACATAAAACTGGATGAACAGTTACTGTAGGGATGGATGTCAGCTGAACAGGAAACTTACAAAGACAACAACGCCAAGAAGCCCCTGCCTAGAATGAGATCCAGAACAGTCCCTTAGGAGCACTCTTTCCTGTCACAACCAAAAGGGCAGCTGTCATTCTGCTTCCTGTGTCTATCCATTTATTTTTCATGTTCCTCAACTTTTAATAATCTCATAGTGTCTTTATTTGAATGTCATACTTGTGAGGTCCATGTGTGTTGCAAATTCTTCTACATCTTTATTTCATGATCATATCCTATTCATTATAAGAACACAGCACAGTATCTTCCCATGCTACTGTGGCTCCCTCCCCCAGGTAATTTTCTGTTCACATAAAGCAAAGTATCAGCTGTGCAACATAGAGAGGTGGAGGCAAAGACTAAGTGCACACACCTACCCTAAGTTTGGAAAATTAACATGTTCATTGAGCTTTAATGATGTGACTTTAAACTCTGAAGTTATAAAGATGGTATAGAAAAATAAGTATGTTTATACAGCAGGGGATATTCATAGAAGAAAATACTTTGTTCCTGGATTCTTATCTTGCTCTGCAAAGTTTTGCCTATGTTTTGAGGATCTAGACCTATCCTGGGAAATGCCATTTGTTTACAGTTTGTGTATATGATGGTATGCATAAAATATTGCCTAGATGTTTTAAAGAAACCAAGAACGTCAAATTTCTAATAACATGGCAGTAAAAAGCCTTTGGACTTCTTTAAGGTGGATTAATTTACTGTTGAGACAGGCAATAAGATTGATGCCAGTCCTGGTAACACTGAATTTTAAGCATCTAAAGATGGATTATATTGCTACCTGATGTTCTAAAGTAAAATGTTTTACTTTCTGCTCAGTCTTTTAAATGGCCCGAGAGCTTCTTTGAAGAAAAGAGAGCTCATGTCTTCCATGTGTATCTAATTCTCTGGGAAAAAGAGCAGAGTGGAGATGAGATGAGACAAGAGAGGGTAAGAAGTGAGAGACCATGTTGACTATTTCAACATTATAAAATACAAAAAAGCAGCAGAGAAAAAACAGATTTCAGAAGAGTTCAGAAATGATGAGGGATATTAATTCATTCTATCAAACCTACTATCTGCAGGACAGACAGGTTTGTGTTTTCACTGGGTGAGGGAGGGTAGAAAGGAAATGTAACTGCTCATTTATTTGTGTAAAGTTGTCAGGAAACACAAGAGGAGAGAACCCTGAACATGAGGCTGAGGGATGAACCCAGATGGGACATGTGTTGGTAACTCATAAGACTCTAGAGGTCAAACAGAACAGTGGGGTGAGGCAGGTGGAAGGAGCACCCAGGGCCCTGTGGGCAGGAACTCTCAGTTGTCCTCTTGTAGGAGATGAAGGGGCCTGACAGCTGGTGACCTGGCCCTTCTCCATGTTTATGTTTGACAGTCACACACAAGTGGAGTGCATTGGGATTCTTTTCACTGCCCACTCTTGTCACTTCTTGTGGAGTCATGTCTGCCCATCTAGTCCACCTCCTGCCCCATGTAGTTCTTGTACAGGCAGCCGCAACTACTGTGTATTCATGACTGTGATGATCATGTGATATGAACTATCGGTTTCTGTTATGAAAATACTAAGTCCAAGCTGGGTGTGGTGCTGTGTGGAGCAGTGGATCGTGCCAGGAAACTTGGTAAGGTTGATTGGGTTCAGAAAGCCTGGAACTCTCAGACCTGAGGATGTAAGGCATTTCATCTACTCCCGACCAGGTCTCTTTCTGTGACCATGGCACCCCACGGAGAGGATCAGAATAATCAGTCACATAGGGGAAGTACCCCAAAGCCCCTCCACATGCAGATGAGGCATCCCTAACATCTCTGACCAAGCCAATAGAAAGCATCTGCTTTTAGACTCCAACCCACCCCTAAATTTATATAAGACTCTGTCTGTCCACAAGGAATAAAGGTGCAAGAATTACTTCATCAAAGATTGTCTGAGAGTGGCTGTAATATAAGAGCTGTAATCCTTTTGGGGGAAGAGAGTTCTCTTCCAAAGCTCTGGAGCCAGCTGCATAGTGTCTTGCCACTCTAGAGCCACAGTGGCTGCCCTGCCTCCATCTGATTCTCCTTTTCCCTTTGGAAAGTACAACTCTTTGGCCACTCTGGCTCTACAGATCTCCACAGACTGGCAGTGGGGACTCCAGAGATGGGGACAAGAGGATAAGGAGTTCAAGGCCATCCTTGGCAATGCAGCAAGTTCAAGACTAGCTTGGGCTACATAAATCAAACTACAAATGATTAAAAACAATACTAAATTGGAAAAATTATGTCACTTAAGTTTTATGTAATGAAGTGCTTCCTACAAGTGCTCTCAATAAGAGTGCAATTACAAACACACATTCTTCCCTCCCTGTAGAAGTGGCTAATAGGGTTTTGATGAACAATGCTGCAACTGCTTAGTTTAATACTTGGGAGAATAACCTACTGATTCCTGTTCTAGGACTTTATCCTCTACATATTTTGTAAAATCTACCCCAAGATAACCAATGACACATTAGTTGTGAGAAAAAAATTAGAAATAATTACTCCTCAGGAGTAATTATTATCAATTACCAAGCAGGGAGATTGCTGGGGTGACAAAGCACAAGGTCAACGAAGTACTATGCAAACATGACACAGACCCACATGTGTGGGACAGCCTTCTGGACACTCAGGTAAGACAATATGGAAAACAGCACAGGGGAGGAAGTGTTAATAGTTCTATGTGGCCCTTGGGTTGTTTAACATCAGTACACACTTTATTTTTTAAAATCTATCTTAAAAATCCCTGAGGGTCAGTAGAAAGAATTGAAACAGGCAACCTCAGGAGGTAGGAGGTTGAGGGATCCTCCAGAATGCACCAGAGAGCTGGGAGGTGAGAGACTCTCAGGACTCAAAGGGAGGGACCTTAGATGAAATGCCAGACAGTAGAGAGAGGGAACTTATAGAGCCCACCTCCAGCAGGAAGACAGGGCATCAAATGGGGGAAGGGGGTTGCCATTCCACAGACAAAACTCTGACCCATAATTGTTCCTGTCTGAAAGGACTATAGGGATGGAAATGGTGAGGAGCCTGAGGAAAAGAAGGTCCAGCGACAGGCCCAAAGTGGGATCCAGCTCAAGGGGAGGTCCCAAGGCCTGACACTATTATGATGCTTTGGTGTGCTTATAAACAGGGGCCTATCATGACTGCCCTCTGAAAGACCCAACAAGGAGCTGAAAGAGTCAGATGCAGATATTTGCACCCAACTAATGGACAGAAGCTGCTGACCCCTGTAGCTGAATTAGTGGAAAGCTGGAAGAAGCTGAGGAGAAGGGAGACCCTGTAGGAGGACCAGCAGTCTCAATTAACCTGGACCCTTGAGATCTATCAAACAATGGACCACCAAACAGGTAGCATATACCAGCTGATATGAGGTCCCCAACACATATACAGCAGAGGACTGCTGGGTCTGTGTTCAATCTGAGACGATGCACCTAACTCTCAAGAGACTAGAGGCCCCAGGGAGTTTAGAGGTCAGGTGGAGTGGGCGATGGGGGATGGAGACATCCTCGTGGAGACAAGGGGTGAGGAGAAGGTATGGGATGTGGAACAGGGCATGGATGGGGGCAAGGGGAATAAAATCTGGAGTGTAAAGAAATAAAAAGATTCTGTGCGGCTTTTCTCTGAGTTCTGCTTTTCACACAGCACAGGGGAGAGAGGTAAAGGTAAATTCATGGGCAGGTATGTGGAAACATCGTACACACGCAGATCTATAGTTTGGAAAATACCAAAATGAAAAGGTAAATCTGTATTTAACTCTTAATTCTTTGTAGAAGGTATTGGCCTGATCTAGTTGTTCTGACTTTGATAATTTATTACAGTAATTAATTTTTCTAAGATATTTTAAGTAATGTTATATAAGCCTTCCAGCAATACTTCATATGAAAAATATCTTTCTAATCTCCAAGTACTGAGAACATGAAAAACAGAAAATGTTGCTTTCTTAGTTTTTTTCCAGTAACCAGTGTTTTCCTTTGGGAAATACATTCTAAAAATTTAGAGGTACAAAAACATTTCAGTTTGGGTAAGATTCCTGAGTCTAAGAACCCCAAATTACTACTGACTCTCGTGCATGCATCTTGAGCTCTAACCTGAACTTCACACCCATCAAGCTAATAGCTGGGCACTCAGAACCAGTGAGTTCCCCAGAGGAAATCCCATCTTATCACTGAGATCAGAAACCAGAATCCTCACAAATGTTTGCAGTCAGGGGCCAGCACTCAGGGCTGCTGCTGAGAACACAGTGTATCAGCCAGGCACGGTACTGCTTGTTCAGGGGAGATTTGGCAACTTCTGAGGGTATTTCTCTTTGTCTTAAGGAGGCAAAGAGACATGCTGTGGGCAGGAACCAAGGAAGTTGCTATGTATGCTACCTCACAGTGACACTGACTCCCAGCACATAGCTACCATGCTCAAAAGCCTCTGGTGTCAAGTTGAGAAAGGCTTGTTTTGTAGCATTCTGGTTGTTAACTCTACCCTTGAAGGGACCTCTTCTTGCCTGTTTCTGTACCCTCAGCATCAGGGTGGCTACAAGCTATGCATTTATGAAAATAAAGATAAGAAAGAATTGGAATACTACTGCCCGTTTTGAGTCTCACAACTTTGCTGCTTTTCTGGCCTTGGCACGGCTCCGACTCCTGCATGTGCTCCTTGCCTCCACGTTCCTGGGCTGCACCTCACTCATTTATAGAGTAAAGCTCTGGAGTTTAGTAGGGCTCAGGTATTTCTGCTTTATAAGTTAGCCTTTAAAAGGTATTTTAAAAAGTAAACAACCCAAGAAATCTGGGCAGACCTCTCCTAACATAAGGAGTCTATAATAAAGATGTGTCCAACAGTAGAATAGCTCTTCTACCAAAGCCCATCATTTCCCCCTGACTATTTATCCTTACTACCTATGAGACAAAACCCGTTGTAATATCTGCACACGACCAGTTTATAACCAAAATGCTTCTTCCTGTCCCGTCAGACTTGCTTGAGTCAGACTCTAAAGGGCTGCCACCCTATCAAGAGACCCAGATCCAAATCTGAGATTGGACTAATCAAGGCACTGGGGTTGATACGTAGTCTTAGAAATGAACTCAACTTGCCCAGTCTCCAGGTATGAGCAACACTAACACTGCACACAACAGGTCAAGCAAATGCCACACTCTGTGAAGCGGGGAGGGGGTGTTATGACTCTCCTTTACATGTACAGTACTGTTTCCTACCCTATTTCTTAACTGAACAGCAAAGACGTTTGCACATTAAGTTTACAGCTCATTAACACAAGGGTATGTTCAAAGTCTTGATCTGGGCCCAGAGACGTTTCTTCTTAGCCTTTCTCTCAAGGTTTGAGAAATTTGAAGCTGCTTCCACTTAATTCTAGTGAGTTTTTGGTGTCATCTTACTGTCTTTGTTCTTCTGTCACCCAGGGAACATTCATAAAACAACCGAGTCCTGTGACTTATAAGCATGGCACTTACCAGGTTTTGTGTGTGGAACACTGAAGACATCAACGTAAATAGTTACCTCAATGTCCCTGTCGCCTGCTCACAGAACTTCCCTGTACAAGAATGTCCTTTGCAGAGCTTAGCCCAGTTATGCTGGCAATAATAACCATCAATGCCAGCTCTCAGGGCTCAGAGGGGCTGAGTGGAAACAGCCTAAATAGATGACAGTGGCTTAGGCAACAAGCATCTTATAGAGACTACATGTTCCCAAACTACAAATATGCAACATAGTATAAAGAGCTAGGAACATACACCGTCCTTCCAAGGTATACTAAATCATTTCTTCTCTCAGCCAAGTGGCTAATGTCCTCTTATTTTACAGGCATATTTAATTTGGTTTATTATAATAAAGCTGGTATTTCTTGAACACATGACATCAAATCCTGGAGTGTTGGCCTTTTTTTTGGGGGGGGGGGGAAGGTATATTACAAACACAGTTACTATGTGCACAGTTTTAGAAGCATGAAGACAGTAGTGCTTCTTTTCTGAGACAGGTTCTCACTACAGATAGCCCAGCTGGCATCAAACTCATGATCCTCCTGACTCTTCTCTCGGAGTGCTGAGATGAGAGGTACATACCATGGATATACCTTGTTCTACTTTTGATCATCACACCTACTTAAACATTTTGCACCTTAAACGACAGCATGACATTTCCTAGGATCTATAATAAAAAAAACAAGCCAATAAACAAAAACCAAACAATATTCTGTCCCAAATCCTAGAAAGAAACACAGATCAAAACCAAGTACTATTAACCCACAGAATGAAAGCAGTGCCCTGGCCCAACATGATACTGAGAATGAAAGGTGGTTCTAACATTAATCAAATATGAAGATAGCCTGTAAAATAGGAAACGGTTTTCCTTTTAGCTTAGGGCTGGAAAGTAATTCAGAAATCGGTACTTAGCATTCAACATACATTTAATGCCTCAGTCTCTGAAAATAAGAACATATTTGAGAAAAAGCATCATTCCTCCATATCCCCCTTCTTTCTCTTTTTGGACAGTCTCTGGGACAGACGAGGCTGTCCCTGGACTCGCTATGTAGTTCTGGTTGTCCTAGGTCTCTGTATGTAGACCAGGCTGTCCCAGGACTGGATATGTAGATCAGGCTGCAAGACCAGCAAGTCCTTTTAACCACTGACCCCTCTCTTCAGCATCTGTCTCTCATGCTTCTGGAAAAAAAAGGCTCTTGGCAAAATTCAAGAGCAGGCACTCAAACTCTTTTAAGTAGCCTTTCTTCCCTGAATCAGCTCTTGCCTTGTCACTTCTAAACAGTCTGATATACTCAGCTGAACCATAATGCAGAACTTAAAAAGTAGTCCTTCTCCAAGGATCTAAGGAACTTATATTGGAGGATTGGAAAACCCAGTTTAGAATGGGGTTGTATTCCATTTCCTGCATGCTTACCCACAAAGGGCATTGGCTTTTTTATCTACAAAGTGGGAAACCATCTACATTCTCTTTATGTAAGAGTTGTATGGGTTAAATGGATCCAGCAAAGGTCTGATCTACCAGACAATGCTTTGTTTGATAGGAATCCTGTTCTTAAGGAGTTTTGGTGAGAACTGCAGGAAGGAAAAAACAACAAAGAAGTACAGAGTTCATGAGCAAGATACCCTAGAGCCAAAGCCAGCTCCGAAGGTCAGAGCAGCAAAGTTTCAGAACCGAGGGACACTTAAATTTGTCACATAGGAAGGCCTCTTTGAGGTGGCATTTGAAATGAAGGGGGAAATGATGTGACCAGATACAATTCTGGGAAAATGCAAAAATCAGAAAGCAGGAAGCACAAACACAGGGCCTGTGGAAGAAGCAGGGTTGATGGGTCTTTGCAGAGGGTGAGAACAGTGACTTTGAACCGGAGAGTCTCCTGTTCATTCAACAAGCCAGAAGCCAGTAAAGGGTTTTAACAAAGCATGGATACACAGGACTCCTACCATTAGGTAGAACTACATAGGGGCAAGCTTCACAGAAGCAGAGACCAGATAAGAGGCTGTCACAGAAATCTGGGAGAGGGGAACAGTGGATGGCCTTTGAGCCACATTGTCAATAGGGAGAGGTCATTAGGGAGAGGCAATGGAAACTGTTAAGATTCTAGCTTTGAGGACTAAGCCAGGATTTAGTCAGAACAGTCTGCTTGAGAGACCAGGAATAGCTGTGAGCTTAGGGAAGTGGTGTGGCCACTCCTTAGAAGGGAAAGAGGTTATGAATTGGATTAGGTCGCAACTCAAAAGTTTTAATCTGTGAAATTTAAGAACTGGGAGATTTTGTCCTCTGGAATGGGGTGAAGGTATTTGATCAATAGCATTTCTTAAGATGTACTAATTTGTGATGAGTTTGATATTCACATAGACATGTCAAGTAGACAGGTCAGTACATGGAAGAGACTGGATCCTGGTCAAAGTTGAAAGAACATGTTCTATTTCATAACAATCCTGTGTTCTTGACGCAAGACTGGAGTTCAGGAGTGGGTAGCTGGCTTTACACAGTTCTTTGTGAAAATTACAGGGGACATACACACTCTTTTTCTTTGTGTAGCAGCGGTAAGGGTAGTAATGTCAGGTACATGACAATCACCTAGGCAGGGCATAGTGACACAGCTCCTTTCTGAGCTTTAGTTAGAGACCTGTCAGGCTTCCAAATGCTGAGTGTGATCACTTCTTACTATAACTGGTCACCTTCCTTTTTCATAGGTTTGCCTTCATAGGTTTCATAGGTTTTCATGTTTGCCTTTACCTGTCCCTTAAGCTAAAAACTAACAAGAACACACATGTGTGCACGTGCACACACAACTTATTTCTTTTGTTGTTGTAGCATAGTTAACACTTTTCTTTTCACATCATATTCCATTATTAAACATCTAGGTTAGACCTGAAAAGGAAATCACTGCCATTGCTTGCTATCTTCAAAATAAATTACACTCCAAGTTAATTCAGAAGTTAAAGATGTGCTTGGTAATAAGAACTATCTCCTATAATAAGAACTATCTTTTGTAATAAAACTATCTTTAAAAGCTTCTTAATATTACTCTTTGATACTTTATTGCATCCTAACATTTAGAGAGAGTACGTGAGAGTGTATGTACATGGCACACATGTGGAGGTCAAAGGACGATGTTCAGGGTTGGTTCTCTTGTCCTATGTGGGTCCCAGGAACTGAACTTAGTTTGTCACACTTTGTGGCAAGCACCTTTATCTACAGAGTCAGCTTACTGATATTTTTCATATACAAATACTTCTATGTATATATAATTTTAATATTATTTTAAAAACACCTTAGGTATACACTCTACCATCCTTTTCAGAGAATATCTACTGGTAAATACTGTTACCTAAAAAGATATTTTCTAGTAATAGGTATGGATATTGACACAGCATGTTTGTCATGTGTACAGGATGCTTAAACAAGTGAAAACTAACAAACACACTTAACTGTCTATGTACCCAAAAGCTTACTCATCTTGAATAAAATTTCCAGATCCTCAGGGAAAGCACACGAAGCTGTGTGTTTCTATTCTACAGACTAACATCTGACCTGTTACCTAACCTCATCCTTTAATTAACGTGTATGTCATTAAAATCTCTGGAACAAACCATAAGAATGAATGTAATGACATTTTCAAACTGTTTTGTTTTGCATGTTTGTTTCCTTTTAAAAGAACAAGTATATGTACAGAATATAATATAGTTTATTACTACATTTTCTGCTGGTTTTCTGTGAAGTGGGACTGTTAAGGAAAGTACTTTCTTCCCTGAAATGGACAGCTAGAGAGCAGGACATGGAAGTGCGAACCACCCCACTCCTTGCTGGTGTCAAGTGATTGTAGGTTAAAACACGGGGGATGATATTTTTCACTTCTCAGACTGTTACAGATCAAACAGTAGCAGAGTTCTGTTCCACAGTCATGCGATGATGGCCATGATGTGAACTTACAGTTTTTCTGGTGGGTAAATTTGTCAGCCTTTATCAAAACCTCTATAATTGTGTAACCTACGCAGAAATTTCATGTCACTAAATTTAGAATACAAGAATACAAAGTATATTAATTATCAGAGTGACATAACATCAACAAATATAAGTACTGACAGATGCCTAAGTGATCAAGCACAAGAGGGCAGTTCTCTTTTGGTACATTTGTCCAATGGAGCATTATATGTGCTCTAAGAGTGTAATATAGTGACATGTTCATTGGAAGTATGTAGCAATAACCATGAAGCCATGGAATCTGAGGGACAGCTTTGATCAGTTTGTACATGTGTCAGCATGACACATATCAATATGGACATATATGACAAAAAGAACGAAAACCTCCAGAAAGATACACTAAAACTGTGTGAATAGTCTGTTTGGAGATTAAACTACATGTAAATTTTTTCTTTTTGCTTGTTACAATTGCATTTTATTCTGTAACAAATATGTAGAACACTAACTTGAAATTTGAAAACAAATGTACAGATTTTGAGAACAGAAATACTTGCAGTGTGACTAAGAAAATAAATTACCACAAAATACAAAGCTATCTCTACCTCATAAATAAACAAGTATCTGAAGCCTAACACGGAAATATTTCTCTGTAATGAAAAACTCCAAGTGACACTTTGAACCATTAGACAGATCAGTTGACTACACTTCCCTTTTTGGTGGTAAGGTACTTTTCCTAGACGGCCACTCCCTGACTAGGCCTTGCCACAGAGAGAGACTGCTGAGTGTGCACGTGACCAACCTGCTCTTCAGGCTGATGCAGCACTTCCAGATTCAGAGTTCCTGTGCCAGACAAGGTGCTGCAGACCCCCGCGTGACCTTCACAGTGCAGTTAGCTCTTACTGCAGGACGGAAAGAGAACTCGCCACAACAACTTGCCACAACAACAACTACAACACAAACGTACCTTGTTTGACTCATTTTGCTGCTTTGATAGCACAATAGATAATGAATTATATTTATTTATGTACCTCTCTCTGTTCTTGTCAATAATTTTCCAAGGTGCTGGTTCAATTTTTTTTTTTTCAGATTGCCAGGAAAAAAAAATGTATCAAGCAAAAAAAAAAAAAAAAACCAAAACAAACAAACAAACAAACAAACAAAAAACAGCTCAAGGTGATACAGCAGGGAACAGGGCACAGATGACACAGAATATGGTCACAAGGGGAAATAGAGGCGGGAGAAATGCTGACACAAGTTTAAAAGTGAACAAAGTCCCACCTTCACTAACTGCTTTCTCTTTTGGAAGGTATCTGCCTTTGAAACCCAGCTCTAAAACTGGTAACTTAGAAAGTGACACTTTTTGCTTTTTCTAATTTCATGTATGATTCTGAAAAATGAACATTTAAATTGTGATTTCACCTGGTAAAGCTGAATTTTCCCTTACAGGTTGTCCAGTCTAAATCGGCGGTGGGGAGGGGAGGAGGGAGGGAGTGGGAGGGGTGTGGGGGTGTGGATGGTTGTAATCCAGCTTTCTTTGGACACTTTGGACAAAGAGAAGCCACTGTTGTGGAAGTAGACCAGTCAAAAGTGGACTGCTTAAAGGTGAGTGAGGTTTTTCTCATGAAGAACAGACAGCTATATCCCTGCAGCTCCCAGCTTCACTTTCTACTTCTGTACCTTTTGGCCATCCAGGTTAGTGTCTGACCTGGTCCACACTGAGGTCCTGGCACATCTGAGGATAGACAGCACATTCCTTTCATGCTCTGTTCTCACTAGTGAACCCTTCATGGTGGCACAGAGAATATAGTCTGAAGACAGCTGCTGTACTTCTGGGAAACCTTGCCATGTTGAATGTGAATTCCCACATCTACAAAGAGCACTCCAGTAAGGCTAGGATGTGATCCCTCAGCAGAGAATCAAGTCAGCTAGTGAAGAATGCTTGGGACCCACCACCTCCACCATTGCAAAGGTCAACAGACATTCCTATAGTGACAAGCTCAATTATAACACTCCTAAAAATGTTTCATTAAAGAATCCCAGCTTTGTAGCTTATGAATTCTATTTATACGAATATAAAGGAGGTCTCGCCTTTCTATCTTGATTGATTAGGACTACCCACCCCATTCTTATACTTAGACAGGGCAAACTCCATCTCTGTAGTTTTATTTTTATTATATGCATATGGGTATTTTGCCTGGATGCATGTCTGTGCACCACATGCAGGCAGTACCATGGAGCACAAAAGAACATGCTGGATGCTCAGGAACTGGAGTTGTCGACAATTGTTAGCTCCACGTGGGTACTGGAAATTGAGCCTGGATCTTCTGGAAGAGCGGTCTCTTGGCTTCTGAGCCATCTCTCTAGCTTCCTCCATCTTGGAGTTTTCAAATATCCTTCCACAGTCTCAAGACCTCTTCAAACGAAATTCTTTTTCCTAATGTAGTACTTGTCACTTTAAGCTTTACTTGATCTAAAACCCACTGACATTCAGGGGGTGGGTGGACACCTGAGATACCTACACCACTAAATAGACCACCCTAGGCTTCTGAGAGCCAGATGCCTGGCTACATCCTCTCTCTCTTTCACTCTACACCTTAACTTGCAGAGGTTGCCAGAGAAAGGTCCACATGTACCTGCAGGTGGCTTATAAGCCATTCCAAAGTAAAGTGGAAGGATAAATGGCTCCTGTCCACTCAGGAAGACAGTAAGCACTAGTTTCTCTAAGGCTTTGTTCTGGAAACCTTAGTCTACGTGGCTTCAGGGCCAGCAGTCCTGTAGGCTTGCATAAGTGCCTTGTGTACTGTGGTAAGGAACAAAGGTCTGGAGTTGACTTCCTCAGCTCAGACCTGGACACCCTGATTGACAGCTCCCTGCACAGTGCAGACATGTTGCTGGAGTTGTTATATTATTATTATTATTATTATTATTATTATTATTATTATTATTTGGCATCAAAATGCTCTCTGGGCATCAGTAAAAAGGAAAGAAGAAAGCCAAGCAAGAAAAGTGAGGTGGGAGGAGCATGGAAAGTGTGAAGGCCAACCTATAGCCCAGCCATGCCTGTGTCAGATGCACAGAGATGCTCCTGGTGACTAACAGGCACAGCCAGTGAGCCCAGGGTCTTTCCTCTGCCAGTCTGCAGCTTAAGTTCTAATAGCCTAAGGCTATTAGATATCCTAAAGTACACAGTCTTATCTCAATAGGAGAAAAGTCTTACGTTTCGACTACACTGTACTCTTGACTTGTGTTAGGCATGAAAGAAATTACGTTTCATTAATGGGCCATTATTAGAAAATACATATATATGTATCCACACAGACCTTGGGATTAGGGATTAAACCCAAGATTTCACCAACAACTTATGCTCCTAGTCTCCAAAATATTTCCAAATGAATTATCAAACTATCAGTACAGTTTCTCTGGGCTTCAGGTGAGCAATTGGACTGTGGCGGGAGCACAGCATCAGACAGGCGTGGTCACCCTCTCTGTGAAGTCTCCTTTCCCCACAGTCTGGCTGTGCAGCCTGACCCTGGAATAACTCCACTTTCCTATTTTACACATACATGGCTAAAATATGGTATTTTCTATAATATTAATCATATTAATGCAGAAAAGAGATAATGAAAAAGACCAATGAATCCCATGTGAAGTTAAGGTAGAGGAACAATGTTTAATTTCTCATGCTTTGTTTCCTTTTAAGCACAGTGGGTTCAGGGAAGCTGCCTACGCCAACAGGGTAGATATGCAACCCTATATATATGTTTAGTATGTACATATCACAACACAGATTCTTAAAAATGGATGAATACATCATACTGACCTTAGGGGGTTTAAACGGATAATCTGGTGAAAAGGTAATGTCAAGAAAGAACACCCCTCCTTCATAGACAGATCCTGGGGGTCCCAATATAGTTGACCTCCATTCATAAATGTTGTCTCCTTTGGGTCCAGCACTGAAATAAGACACACAAATGAGATGTGCTTAAAAATTACATAAAGTTTGGAATTAAAAAAATATATACTTATAGTAATAAAAAATTGAGCCACTTCATAAAACATAATGTTAGTACATTAATTTTATCTACCATATTGCTCTTGTAAACATATTATTCTATAAACAAAACATACTGGTATTATGTAATCCAGCAGAGCTGAAGGTCCTGCTGTACTGCTCACAACCCAAACACGATGGAACAAGATTCCAAGGACAGTAGCTTTGTATAAATATGAAATTATGTGTGAAGACCTGAAAAGGGTAACATAGCTCTGAAGGCACTGACAGAGAATTTCCAAGAGAGAAAGGCTAATGCAGAAGAGCTGGCTGGCCCTGAGAGCACAGACTGGTTCCTGACAGCCACCAGGAAACAGCCACCATTTAGGAGACCTAGCCAGTCAGAACCTCTTCTTCCTGCTACCCCATTTCTTAGATTAGACACGTTATTTCATGATTGTATTTTATAACTTCTTCTATGTTCCTCCCTAGAATAAAAATTCCTTGAGGAATAGATTTTAGCTACTAACCACACATTTGTTGGACAGTGACAGGCTAATGGCTGGACAGTCATATAACTGTGAGTGGCCAACATATACCCATGTCTCCAGCAAATTCTCTAAGAAGAATAAAGCCCACAGTGAATGTGAATGGTGTTCCTTCTTTCCAGTGAGCATCAGTGCCACAGTATGAGTGGAATTTAGCTTTTGGCGCTGGGGCCCAGCTCAGTGGTACAGGTTTGCTCAGTGTTCATGATCTTCAAAGCCACTGTTTCCCCTGCCCATGAGGAGCAGGGGAATCTAAAATATCTGGAAAGCTTTCCCAGGGTTCTTTTTGTTTTATCAGGTTATTATTTACAATGAAATCCTCATCATGTAATGGAGTGGACAACATTATGAATGCTTGGGGAAAGAGTTTATTTCAAATGTCACTGCAACAAAATTGATCACAACCAAGATAAGACTACATAGTGATAAAAAATTTTAATGTAATTCGCCTCACTAGTTCTTCCATGCAAAAGTAAAATCTTTACAGATTGAGTGACAGTTTATGTTTATAAACTGAGAAATTATATTTAGATCATGTAAAACTGACCAAATCTTAGGGCCCAATCATAAATTCATATCAACTAATAGAAAAAGATTAATAATCTATAAGAAAGATATCAATAGACATTTCTAAAAGGTGGAAATAAAAATTAAAATACTCAGTATCATCAAAATTGGGAAAATAACAATTCAATTGGGAAAAGTAAATGCTTAAGAAGCAAAATGGATGGGCAGTGGTGGCATACACCTTTAATCCCAGCACTTGGGAGACAGAGGCAGGTGGATTTCTGAGTTCAAGGCCAGCCTGGTCTACAGAGTGAGTCCCAAGACAACTAGGACTACATAGAGAAACCCCGTCTAAGAGAGAAACCATCCATCACAATTTGGGAAAGAAAAAAGTCATCTTACCCCATCAATATGCCACCCATTTAATAGGCACAAGACCCTAAATCACACAACATGGAATGCTGCTCCTCCTTGTTTAGCCCACGCCAAAGCTCTAGTGTACACAATGTGTTCCCCTGCTTTGCTAAGTAAAATTCTGTCTAAACTGCCCATGTCTCTTGGCAGAATTATTTACTCAGAGAAGACACGAACTCAGGAAGAAGTCTTCCTTGGATGATATCTTTCAAGGGTGCAACTGAGTAACAGGAACTGGTTTTAATGTCCTGTATTATAAGAGGCAGCTATAGATGACAAAGATTCATTAAATGTCTCAAAATATCTAGAAAACCCTTTTTCTTTTAATGTTCTAAATACAAAGAAAAGGCTCATATCTGAGGTAAAGGACACACCAGCTACTGCTCTTATGACTACACACAGCTATACTGAGGTGTCACGCTGTGCCTTGTTACATGTATGATGACCATTTCAATTAAAATTAAAACACATATTAATAAAGAATGCAGACTTCAGTTCAATTGAACATACCTCTTTTATACAGCAGAGTGCTTACACTCATATCCCACAGACACAGAGGGGCTTTTACAACAGCAATGCTGGCAGCATCTACATCCTGACTGGAAATGAATGAACTTACCCAGAGGAAAGCCACCTAGCAGTGAGACCCTGCACATTCCCAGAAGCACATCAAGCTCAAAAGTGGCTGGGCAGGTAGCACAAGACAACTAGACTGTTGACACAACTATGGAGTAAAACAGGAAACTGGACGGAGAAAGACTTCAGAGGAGTAGTTTCTTGGTCTTCTACCTCTCAGTGACTTTCCTACTGCTGTGATCACACCATGAACAAGGCAACAGAAAAGAAAGCACTTAATTTTGAGCCCAGGGTTCCCAGGGGGCTAGAGGCCAGGACCATCATGGTAGGGAGTACGACAGCAGATGTGATACAGGAGAGTTAGCTCAGAGTTTACTCACATTTGCTCCCAATTAAGAGGCAGAGAGAGCTAATATAGTGGACTTGAAAATGAGGACTTTGAACCTAAAAGCATGACTCCTTTCACATAGTTCCTCCCATAGGTCACACCTCCCAATAATCCTTTCCAAAAAGTTCCACCAACCGAAGACCAAATATCAAAACACATGAGCCTATGGGGGGCATTTTCATTTACACCCTACTTCTTATTGTGTGTGGTAGGCTTAGGAGCAATGTTTGATAATCTAATTATATAATGTCAAGTACATTCTTTTATATGCATCAAATTTTTACATAGAGAAAAAGTATGTGGGCTGGTGAGATGGCTCAGTTGGTAAAGATGTCTGCAGTCAAACCTAAGGTCATGAGTTTGATCCCCCAGGAAGTATACATTGGAGAGAACCCATTCCTTCAAGGTGTCCTCTGACTTTCATATGTACAATAGGACATGTATATAAACACACATATACACATCCATGTACACAAAATAAACACGAATATAATAACAATAAGAATTGGGAAAATTATATTAAAAGGGCTAAGAGTTCTATATGAAACGAGCAAGTTCTGTGATCCTACTGTAGGTTAAAAACAGTGTCCTTCCCATATAGTTCATAACAATAACCAGCATTGGCAAAATGCCCCCAAGGGTACAATAGTGGCACTTATAACTTAAGAGTAATTAACAGCCATTTAGTTAGACTTAAGGCCTCCTCAATAGTAGGGAATTCATACCTGGTACTATAAATCCAGACAGCTACTCATGGCCTTTGGGATAGTGGATCATAGAGGAGAACCTATTATTACAATGACTTTCTTAAACTAGTGTAATTCCCAACTGTATTCTAAATATCAATCCTGATATTCACAAATAAGGGTTGCTTTCACCACTCCCCAATAAAGCTTCTTTTTGCAGAATTTGCAGACAATTCCAGACATCCACATCTAGTCATAAAACAGAGAGCAATCGATTTTGGGATGCCCCAATCCAACTGATACACTCATAACACAATCCCTACACTTAAGGCTTAGGAAACATCATAGAAAGGGGGATAGAAAAGTATGGTATACTTCATGAGACAGGGAAGCCATACCCATTAAATATGAAAAAAATATGGCTGACTAAACAAGAGCTATACAATGACAACACCAGTTGGTATACAAATATGGATGGGGTTATCTCACAAGGCATTACCCAATGACAAAGAGCCACAGGCCATTAGGTTGTTGAGAGGGGGAATAAGTATTCTTCAGGGACAAGTTCCTAGATAGATTATTCAATCTCAAGTGGTCAGCCCTAAACACATATACAGGTGGCAACACTACAAGTTAGCAGGTTACACACACACACACACACACGCACACACACACGCACGCACACACACACACGCACACACACGCACACACGCACGCACACACAGAGAGAGAGAGAGAGAGAGAGAGAGAGAGAGAGAGAGAGAGAGAGAGAGAGGGAGAGAGAGAGAGGGAGAGAGAGAGAGACATAGGCACTCACCCCAATAAACTGGTGATAAATTTGAGGAAGGAGTCATGGAAGAAATTGGAAGAGGTAGAGGAGATGAAAATGATGGAAACTTAACACTCACGTATGAAATTCTCAAACCCAAACCAAAACACTAAACTGACCCTGGCTTGAGGGCTTAGCTCATTGGTAGAGCATTCAGTTTTCCACACCATAAATAAATGAATATATTTTAAAAAGTCATTGGGCTGGAAAGATGGACTTCAATTCACAAGTGACAGTGTGAGAACAAAGGTTAAGTTGGACTGGGGAAGCCGAGTCACACTGATCTAGCACGATGAAGCCCCACTCAATTTTATTTCAAGTGTTTGGTCCCTCTCTCTCTTTTCTACCCTTCCTTTTGTTTTTAGGTTTATTTTTATTTTAGGTATGTGTTTGGCCTGAATGCAAATATGTGTACCACATGCATGTTTAGTGCATGTGCTGGATCCCCTGGAACAGGAGTTACTGATGGCTGTAAGCTGCTATGTAGGTGTTAGGAAAAGTAACCCAGGTCCTTTGGAAGAACAGCAAGTACTCTTAACCACTGGGACCTCTCTTGATCAACTCTTTCTCTAAAATATAATAAGTAAAATCACAGTTAACCTAATGCATTGCAGAGGGAATCAGGTACTCTGCAAACCAGTGAGTCAACAAGGGACCAGCCAACGTTCTGCCCATCCTGAGGCACAGACACCTGCGTCCTGGCCGGATGACAAGAGACTTTCACAGCAGCAGCAGCCTCTTGATGCCAAAAGAGCATACTCTTCAGATGAATAAGACACACTTACATTCTGAGCTATAATTAAAGCCACAGTTAACAGAGAAGTTTATCAGGAGGAGGAGCTTAAGGAGAGTAAATTATGAGTTATAGTTACATTATCTCAAGGCAGATGGAAAAACTCAGTAAACACACAGCTATGTTAAACAGTGTGTCAAAAACTTTCAAATGTGAAGTCACCTTGAGAAGTAGTAAGGTGATTTTCCAGGAATGGAAACCACAGGTAGTTATATAATATAGGGCCAAGTAAGTTGTCACCACACAGTGCCATCAACAGAGGAACTCAGGAGTAGAAGACAGATATCTTAGCAAGAAGGGCACTCACATTGTGGACTATTTAAACTCAATTTCTGTTCACAGAGTCGCATCTGTCTCTCAATCAGAAATCCAGACTTTATTTAAGTCAGCTGTCTATACCACTGAAGGTGGACTAAGTCAACACAGCTGGATTCTTTATCTGGCCAAGGTGTATCTTTTAAAGAAATGTTTATTCAGTAGCAACAAACTGTCTTTAAAGCAGACAGGCATTTTCCAAGGCACATGAATTTGATTGCCACACACACACACACACACACACACACACACACACCGAAAATAAAACACTGTGTCTTGGCTGTCTGTCTCACCTCCTTAGAGAGCAGGCCCACACTACTTGCAATCCTACAGTTAGGAGAGTGGCACCCCAGCTAGAGGTCTCTACCTCATGTCTGTTGGCATCTGGTAAGTAAGAACCCCTTGGAGTGAAAAAAAATTCTTAAGTGTGCTATATAATACAGCAGCCATGAGGCTATGAGTGCTTCAAATACGATTAGGGCCAAGAGCCATGTGCCATAAATGCAAAGGGAAGTATGTATTATAAATAAATATAATCTAAAACACTGGCTTCCAACCTTTCTAATGCTTTGACCCTTTAAAACATTTCCTCACGTTGTGGGGACTTCCCCCTCCCAACCATAAAATTACTATTGTTTCTGCTTTATAACTGTAATTTTGCTATTATTATGAATCATAATGCAAATATCTGTGTTTTCCAATGGTCTTAGGTGACCTCTGTATTGTTCAATCCCCAAATGAGTCATAAAGCACAGATTGGGAACTGCTCATCTAGGGTAATAATTACATGCTCAAATGGTAATATTTGGGGTATGCTAGGTTAAATACATTACAAAAAACTTAAGTAGTTTTAGAAGCTCTACGTACAGTAGAATCCCTAACAAAGACACCCTCTTTCCTCAGTGTACCCTCCTCATCTTCTAGGAAAAAGAAAAAAGGACATCCCTCAGGAGCAGTTCTCAGCATGTGCATAGGGAGTGGAGGATGGGTATGGGGTGGGAGGAAAAAAAAATCAGACAAAATCAAAACTCCTCCTCCTAGGAATTTAGTATCAACAAAGTACAGGGCTTTGCTCAAGGCTGCATTCCTGAAATGTAACCCATGTCCTCCAACCCTGTAGCCGAGACCCCCAGTGTCGCCCAGTGGAGTAACCACACTATTGCTGCGGCCACAGCTGTAGACCAGAGCTCAAGACCAGCACCTGCCGGTCTCTAAACCTCCCTTTAATCCTGGGCAGGTATCTGAGGCATTAAACAGTCACTTCAGTTTCAGCAACCCCTCCTTAGTCCATTTTCTTAGTTCAACCAGAAACTCAATAGGAGCCACTGTTTCTATCTCCTTTTTCCTACACACATACCCACCTCTCATCCAACCCTAGTCTCTGTGAGAAATGGAACCACATAGTCTAGAAATACTTTGTTATCTGGACTTAAGAACAATTTGGTTAGGTCTGCTAGGCTGTGCAGTGGGTGACATTTCTTTATAGTTAACTCTGCAGCCTATGTGCAGGACAGAAAGACCAGGACCCTTAACATGTCTTTGATTTTATCAGCAGTGGAAACAAGCTTTGCACAAGCGTGCACACCACGGCCTGCTACCCCACTCCCTTAAACAAACAGAGTGAGGACTCTGCCACTCAGCCATATCCCAAACTTCCCATGTGCTGGGACAACAGGGCAACACTACCATACTCTGTCCTTTACAGCTCTGAAACAGTCAAACTGATTCTCAAAAGAACCCTTAGTTCTCTAACTGTTCCAGTCACAGACGAGAGATGGTGCACTCTGTGGTACTAAGTTAACACTCCATGGCAACACTCGATGGTACTGCTCCTCCACGGTGCCATGATAATACTTGTGGTGCTAGCCTGTGCTAGCCTGTGCTGCCGTGGCAGAGCCCCATGGTAGCATTCTAAGTGTACCCTTATTTGTTTCTAGCTAACACTGCAGCCATCAAAGTAGAAATTCCCTTGAAGAGCATAAATACAGCAGATCTATACAGGAAGCAGTTTAAAGGTCCTTTGGATAGTTAAGAGCTGTGGTTTACACACAGATTTAAGGGAGGGCAAAAGCCTCTGATGCACCCAAGCCACTTCTCCTGGATGAAGGATGCTTTCATTTCATATGTAAGAAAATGGTAAGCAAAAATTTTATTGGTATAGCAATGACCTTTTGTTCTTAAAATGCTGGTTGTGATAGCTCACAACCTGCATACTTTTTCTCCCTTTGGTGTCCCTGACACCACCATGAGACTTTAAGGCTCACTGTCACTATGTTTTTGTACCAAGGTTAAGATTAGGAGAGGAGGAGGATGGTGAGTCGGCCTGGAGACAGACTAACATCTGAAGTGGCTGGCATACACTCCTGGAGAATAGGAAACAGGTACCCCAGCACAGTGCTGGGAAAGGAATTATGTATCAGATTCCAGGAGGCAGGCTCTCAATCCTGGGACAGTCCCAGCTTAGGGACTCTATAGCTTAGGACCATTTATCAAACACCTGCAGTCTCAAGCCCTCTTACATCTTCCAGAGTGGCTCCATTTCACAGGCACAGGGGCCGCAAAGCAGTCATACATGGCGTGTTCACAATAGTGCCTGGCATGCCAGCATGGGCAAGCCAGCATGAGGTTTAGGGGGTTGCTGTGGTGGATGGCAAGAGAGACTAGAAGACCTGGGTGGGTTTGGAAGCTTGCATCTCTCCTGACCCTGGGAAGGATAAGGAAATTAGAGAAGTCCTGTTTAAGGGTGCCGACCTCCAACCTCCCTCTCTGTCTTGCCTCTCACACACCTGTTGTATAGTGTCCTGCAAGCTAAAGTCTCTGTCCCCTGTGTCTATTTTCTCTTAGTTTAGCTCATAAAAGCAATTCAACAAATGATTGGTAATGCCAATCTTTGCTGACTAATAATAAAGAAAAAAAAAAAAAACAAAAAAACAAAAAACCAACCAACCAAACCAAACCAACAACAAAAACCCAGCCAAAATCTCAAAATCAGACCAAATGAATCTGAGTCAGAACTGACTTAGCACCTTGGAAGCATCATGCTTTGAACAGCAGTATAGCAGAGACTGAGGACTCAGGTGTGGCTTACTGGCAGATGTACTCAGCTAGAATCTGCATTCTTAAGTCTCCAGGTGACAGTACACATGACAGGTGACAGCACTGATGTAAGGTTCTAAGTAGGGAACACAGAATGAAATTGTATGGTAAAAGGCATGTCACTGGCCGAGAGGCTCCTGTGGTTCACACATTGGCATTCTTAGACCCCAGAGTCTCATTTCTCTGTAAAAAGGAGAACATTGCTAAGGGGATCTTATGAATTAGACTTTTAAATTTAATTGATTTTGATTAACTAATCAATTTTGTGTGTGGGTGCATGTGTGCCATGGCCCACATGTGGAGGACAGAGGACAGTTTGTAGGACTCAGTTCTCTCCATATGCAGATCGAGGATGAAACTCAGGTCATCAGGCTTGGCTGTAAGTGCCCTTACCATTTGAGCCATCTCATTGGTGCAGAACTGGTTATTTAATATGTATATATTTACAGAATCAAGTGCAGAATTGGAGAACAATTTGGTTCTCTAAAAGTAGTAACCTGCAATTAAAGTACGCTCCTTTAAATGGTTGCTATTCTGTAAACTACAACAAATATCTAAAGTTAAGGGACAAAGAGACCCAAGGGCTTAGCAACAGTGACCCAGTAAACGTTAGAACTGATTCCAACCTGAAAGCCATGTAGAGGCAACATATGTGTCTACCTGGCACCAGCAGTGAGAGTCAGCGGTACCACAGCAGGAGTGGACGTCTACAACTAACAATGAGCTAAATTAGTTCCATACATTTCTGCATATGAGGCTAGAGCTGGCCAAAAATGACAGACAAGTATCCTAAAGGCATACTAGGGAAATCGTGGCCTGAAGAAAACACATGTCTTAACGTCACTGAGACACTTAGCTATTTAGCTACCTACCAGTTACTCAGCGCTGCGTTTCATGGCCATTCTCTGACAAGGTACTGTGTGTGCATTCTCTTCTCTATTACCATAGATAGCTCTGAGATAGCTTTACCTTCAATTGAGAGTACCTCACTTCTTCCTCCCGAAGTTCTTTCCTCTTTAAATATGTGGAAGCCCAGGTTCCCAAAGCTTTTCAGTGCCTTTCACGAAATCAGACCTTGTGCTTAAAACAAACAAAACAATCATGCCTGCAGGTCTCATTCCTTACACTTTCCTTCTGGGGCCTAGCAGCCTTCAGGGAGGTAGGGCCTGTGTGTTGTTTGGAGAGGATAAAATTAAAGGGAGTAAAAACCAGGATGGATAGATGTAGGGAGTTGCCTCAGCTGGAAATGGGACTTCAGGGGAAAGAAAGGATGGGTAAGCAAACAAAACACCAAGCAGCTAACTTGTTGGCTTTATATTTCTTAATAAAATAAGCTACCCAGCATCCATCATTTGTGTGAGCGTTTCTATCCAGCCTCTCCTTTAGAGTGTCCAACACTTCCTTGTTACATAACCCTGAAGAGGGTTGAAGTGGAAACTTACGGGTTCTTTGGAAAGTCGGTTGGATGGTGTTTTGCTGGGGCAAACACGTGAAGGAACGTTTTGCTGAAGCAGACACAGGAATAAAGCAACACACATGTCTGCCTTACATTTTGTAGATGATTCTATAGAGAGAAACACACCAAAAATCTTCTGGTGGTGTACTACAATTTCTTGCCGATTCCTCAGACTCAGGCTGATTGGATGCATGTGCTGAGGCAAGGCATGTGGAGAGCACTCGATGTTTGGAGGGTATAAATAGGACTCCATGGAGAACAGAGACAGAGCTTGGCTGGCTGGTACAGCTAGCTGTGCAATGCTTGTGGGTCTTCTCTGCTCTTCACTTTCTTGAGAGAGGGACAGCTTAGGACTTCTGGTGTTCCTGTTGGTCCCTCATGTTGACTTGTGCCAAGGCTGAGGCCTGGCTGTCCCTGCTGGCTTGTGTCAGTTGCTAACCCGACTCTACCAAACTGGACTGTAGGTGTATCCATGAAGTGTTTGTGAGTGGATCGAGCTGCCAACCTGTGAACTGAACTGCCGATTTCCAGACAACACAGATGGGAGTTGCTCCAAAGAATCTTTCTAAACAGGTCCACTCTGGGGGGTGGTGGGCTACAAGGGAGGTTAAAATGTTTAAAAACCATTATTAAAAATAGGCTTTGAAAAGAAATTAAAGTTACAGAGGGTGTTTTCCAAAGGAGAGCAAAGGCAAGCTCCTGCACTCTTCACAGCTCTCAGGCATTTCTGACAGCAGTTTTCAATGATGTCATAAGCTACTGTTCGACAGCTTAGTGAGGACTGCCCATTACATGCTGGCTGTCACGTGCAATTCCACAGTCTGCCCTTGTAAAACATTTAGAGGAGTGACTTTTCGCACTCAGCTTGGTGATTCAGTTTCCACACAGTTCATTAGCCATGGTATCAACATCAATTTTCTATAGCAGCTATTACTGCCTTTCAGATCTCAGCACTTGCCTTCCTTGTCTGTAGGCAAAGCAAGGAGATCTTACTGAAGGTTTGCTTTGAGAGCCACTGCTTTGCAATAGCCTTAACTCGGGTCAAGATGGATTATCTCTGAAACTGAGAGGTTTTGCTCTAGGTAGTGTTGTGGTGGGGGAAGGGAACTGTGGCTGGCAAGCAGGTTTACTCTATCCACATCCCAGTCTGCATTAGCCTCCCAACAAGGAAGTGCAGCCCAGGCTGCTGGAAGAAACAAACCTAGGGATAAATAATTAAAACCTCAGAAAGACCAACCCCTGACTACTAGGGGAGCTTTAACTTGTGACTGAACCTAGCAGTTTAAAAGGCTAATTGTGTTCAATAGCAACAAATGCTAAGGACCAGGGGTGACCACTTTGTATGCAGGATGTGAAAAAGAAAGCTTGGGAGAGCACTGAGCGATTAGTTCAAAAGAAGTAGGGTAGCCTGAGTCCTAGAAACACACCTCACTTCTGAGATGACTGGCTGAAGCAGCATCTGAAAGGCTAGACAAAGGGTGGAAGGTAGCGCATTAAAGGAGCTCTCTCTTGGTTCTTTAGCGTGTGCAGCCAGCTGCCCTTCTTTTGATGGGTCTAATTTTCTGTTGGGAAGATCAACACTCTAAAGCAAATGTGTCATACTTCTGTGTTAAGATAACAGAACGGCCTTGACAGTTTATGTTAAAACGATGTCACTATCCAGTAATCCTTTTTAAATCAAAAAGCATGCCATTTATGTGGAGAGCTGGGAACTTCCAGTCAGAGTTTTGACTTCTTCAGCAAAGACACAATCTTCCCCTAAACCAAAGGACAGTCTTCCTCATAACAGAAACAAGGCGTGATGTTTAATTCTCCTTTTACAGTAGGAAGTTCCCCCTAATGGTTGCTAGCACTGAGTGCTTTCCTTTTGCTGCTATTGGACACAGCATCTTCAGTGCCCTGATCAGGATGTTAATGTAGCTGTGGATGGTTGCTTCAGCCCCTCCCCCACAACTGAGCGATTTTACTATCTTTTAAAATGAGATTTTTTTTTTTTTTTTAATGCTTCTTTTGATTCTCTGGCTCCTTTCTGGATTTTGTGTACCTAACTTGAAGATTAACAGCTTCAAGAGGAGCCTGTTAATCTGGCAGGGGACAGAAAGATTGGCCCAGCCTACCTGTCCAGACTGCAGCTCCCTGAGGCCTGTACTGGTCACCTCACCTTCCAGTCCTAGGCATGTAGGAGCTGAAGGTGTGAAGGCACACTTGAGTACTGAGTGAGTATGTACATAATCAAACATTCTTCCCTTTGTGGGATGTCATCTTTAAAATCAAATTTCTATTTCAAAAGTCCTGGGTTTAAGGGCTGGGAGAGAGCCCAGCTGGGATTTAGTGATTGACTGCTTGCCTATACAGGCAAGGTTCTTCTAGTCTCATCCTCAGCACAAGCAATGCACACAGAAACGCTGCAAAGACAGGGTTCTCAAACACTCTCAAGGTCCAATTCCTTCACTGTTCTGTCCTTACAATGTTTTTGTCATGATCTCTGACTAACTAGAATTCAAACCTAACTGAAACTTCTTCCTGTTCTAATTATCTAGTGTTCTTTTTCTGTTCACAGTTTCCATCCAGGACCCGATGTATTGGGAAGCTGTCAGTCATAGTTTGTTGCCAATGTCACAAAACCACAGAATGACAAGAATAAAGATTTATGTTGGCTTATGGTTCAACGCCAAGGATCAAAGGTCATCTACCAGTGATGCTTTTGCTAGCAGAATCACACTGTGGTGCAGGGCAAGTCCCAGAAATCCAAACCACACAGGGTTTCGGAGCTGACCTATGGCAATGTGATCCATTGTGGGCCACACGAGTTGCACATCTCTCACAGAAGCGCAGCCCATCTCTGCCTATAATTCTTACTGGGTCCCACCTCACACATCTTTCAATGAGGACTAACTTCATCATGAACTTTGGTGGGGGAAACACACTCAAACCTAAGTAGTCATGTTTCTTTAGAACTTGAGTTGAGGAATGCAGGAGGAATTGGGGTGAAGTTCTACGATATCATTGCAATTTTCCTCCAGATCTGAAGTTGTTAGGAAATAAAACATTATTTTAAGAAGTTGATAATGAGAAAAATCCCCCCCCCACCCCAAGTTTTCTTTAATGAAAATACCTGTATGTTCAGCTTGGGTAATGTATTTAGGTGGATGTGGGACAGTGGACCATGCCAGGAAACTTGGTAAGATTGAGTGGGTCCAGAGTCTCTGGTACCCAGGCACCCAGCTGAGATGGTAGGTGGCTCCCTGCTCCCCATCAGATTCCTGGCCTGGAACACATGACACACTTTCCACATAGGAAATGTGATCTGTGGTCACATAGCCCAAAACAGAGTTTTCCATGCTAATGAGGTACCTAGAGGCTCTGAGGGCTTAGCCAATAAATAAGCTTCCCTTCCTGGATATGCCTCCCTGCAAAAGGTATTTAATCTCTGCTCCACCCCGAGAAGGTGGTGTGCACCCATTTTCTATGAAGAACAGTCAATACATACACCCCCACACCCCCACATACATACATATGTATATATATCTGTATAAACATAGCCTGTCTCATCAAAGAACTGCAGTGGGGAGCATGGAGAAAGCTTTTGACTATAGAGACATAGCCTAAATCTCCTGCAGAAGGTCCCCTCTGTACTCCCAGACAATCCTCCACCAAGCTAAGAACTTTTGACAATAGCTAAGCCAGAGTTCCCATTTCTCTCAGTCCCAGGCTTGTCACTGTCCTCAGCCCATGGGCCTCCAACTCTTGCTCTCAACTCCTCGAGACTCAGTGGTGCCTGGATGTCCAGGAGTTTGGGAGCCCCAGGTCCCAGACTCCTCACAGGCCCATGGACCCCCACCCTTTGTTCCCTACTCCTCTGTGCTGTGCTCCTGCCCCAGCAGCGTCTGGATGCCCAGGACCTTGGGAATCCCAGCCTTAGCCTACCACATCCCAGGCTGCATTTTCCCACCCCCTGAGCAGTGAGTGTCTCAGCACTTCCCTAAAGCCCTGGCCCGCACCTGACAACAGTGGCGCAGGGTAAACACTGTCTAGTTTTACCTCCCCACAGGTGTTCTTCACATCCCACCAGCAGGGTGGAACTTGGACCCACAGGTGGAGATTTTGCTCACATACTATGAAATGTTTGACATTACTGACATCCTAGTTAACACTCAGACCTTCTACCCTTCCATGATATGTGGGATTTATAAGAATCCATTTAAGAATCAACATGCATGAAAAAGGATATAGAACAGAACTAACCATGCAGCTGTGAGATCTAGCCAGTGGTCATTGCTCAGCGGGTAAAGGTGCTTGCTGTTGAGCCCGACATATGGTGGACTGAGAAAACTGAATTCTGAAAAATGTATTACAGCATCCATGGGCACATATGTGTATACAAGCATCCCAAACAAATAAAACTATTACATACATACACACACACACACACACACACACACACACACACACACACACACACATATCCCGAGTACAATGAATACAAGAATGTATACTGCATAATATATTACATACAGAATATAAGGTTAGCTAGGATCCTAATGGCAACCTCTCCGTGCCTTAGATCACAGTGTCTTAGGACTCACCAAACATACCACCCTCCTTATGCAGAGACAACAGCAGAACCGCGCCAGTCAAGATTTTGTCTAAAGTAAATGTGTTCATTGAGTGTTTCAATTACAAAGGTAGCTAAGATTTGGTTAGTGGTCCGGGCCCCATGTGTCTATGTCCCTCCCGGTTACTTTCAGTGGTCTCAGAGTCCCTTTGTTCCCTGTACTTGCTTGACAACATATGCCTATGAAGACCAGTACAGAGTGGGAAATGCTGAGAAAAGTGAGCTTCGGGAAACCCAAGACAGAGCGAGTGGGTACATTCGGCTGGGCACCTGTGTCCTCAGCTTTATTTGGTCCTCAAGTTTCAGGGATAGGAAGGATAAACAACAAGAAGGAAAGAAAAAAAATAAAAGAACAAAGTAGGAGTCAAAGTAGGAACGTGAAGTGGAGCAGCACAGATTTTTAAGTTACTACTGCAACTTTAAATGCGGGTAGAATCAAATGTTATCACCAACTCCAAAGTCTTAATGAACATACAATCTACCTTGTTTAGATAACATTGAAATTGTGTGTGTATACATATATATATATATACACACACACACATACATACACTCACATACACATAAGATGACGAATCACAACAACCATTTAAAGCTGGTAGGGCTTTAGAGAGAAGACAAAACTCCCTTGAAGTTGCTGATTACATCAGGTTCATATACATTTATGCAAGGAATACATACAAAGTGATGGCTTCGGTGATACGGAAGTCACCAGGCAACCGGTTTTTCTTTTGCGGGGTAGATGGGGCTGCAGGATCTCAACCAATTGCTCTCTAATAAAGAGCTCAGATAGGGGCTTTTCTCTCAAGCAAGTCACTGCCTGTTCTCACTGAAGAGTGGACCTCCCTCTAGGAGAGCTTACACCACACAGCAGTCACTAAGTGTTTACACATAAACACCGCCTCCACTGGGTGATGAGCAGTTTTTATTTTCATTTTCAAAAGGGTTTTTCATTCAGGGCTTTATCTTTACTAATCAGAATAAACTTCACTGTAACACTGTCACTCACAATTTAACTTAATGAATATGGAGTTAACTACCTTTATCAGATTTGATTTATATCTAAGTACAAATCTATGCTTGAATGTACCATGATTTCTGTCCCCAAAGTATATATGTTTTTTAAAGATTTATTTATTTTATTTATATGAGTATACTGTAGCTGTCGTCAGACACACACCAGAAGAGGGCATCAGATCCCATGGTTGTGAGTCACCATGTGGTTGCTGGGAATTGAACTCAGGACC